>PVKA01000950.1:0-12178 GCA_004027165.1 Ctenomys sociabilis
CTCTTTGTCCAAGTATTCTTTCCACCAGCACCGCCGTCCTGCCTGCCTACACCAGGAGGATATATGGAATCACGGGGCACTCACTGAGCACACACGTGCCCACCACAGGGCTAAGCTGGAAGTCACATGTCCAGAGGCCCCCGGGGCAGAGCCCAGAGATCCGCATTTTGAAAACAGCTCTGCATGGGCATTCTGTGCTGCCAGGGTCAGGAGGCCCGGGTCTCACACAGTCCTCTCTCCTAGCTCTGCAAAGCCATTTGCTGTCAGACCATTGATGTTTCTGCATCCTAATTTAAATTTATATGTATTTTTCTTATCTTCCCCATTCCATGAAATTGTATAACAGTTAACCTTAGGCTCTCCAGGATGTGGCAAGACCCGGGGCGTCAAGAGAAATCCTTCTGGCTGGCTGGTTCATCTAGGAGTCCCTACCGTGCCACCCTGAATGGCGTCGTGACAAGCGCCAAGACTAGGCTGGGATCCCTCTTGGAGATGATCTTAGATTCGCTGAGGGTGTCAGGATAGGAGGAGGATCCTCAGCCAGGGTCATCTTCCTTGCTTGGTGTCAAGGTCGCTTGCTGATTGGCTGTTGGTATTCTGTCCCGATAGAGGTCCTTAACTGCAAACCCACATTCATCAACACAAGCTGACTGCACGAAGCAGAGTCTAACATGAGGATGCTTTCGCAAACCTTTAAACTGTCACACTTGACCTCTATCTTAGTTTACTAGCTGCTAGGACAAAATACCTGACACGTCTAAAAAGAGGGCAGGTTTATTTTGGCTCCAATTTATAGAGGTTTTAGTCTATAGTGGGCTGGCTCCAAGGCTCGATGTCTTGGCAGGGTGGAGGGGCAGAGTGGGGGAAAGTCGCTCATAGCACGGTGGGCTGGAGGCCGAGTCAAGGGCGGAGCCGAGCCTTTCCAAGCCACACCTCAGTGACCTGCCTTCATCCACCAGGCATCCCCTCCCAACATCGAAGGTGGTTTATCAACCCCCTAGTGGGCTAATCTATTGATGACCATTAATGACCTCTCCAAAGCCCCACCTTTGAGCAAAGGCGGCTTTGGGGGGCATCTAGAACTGATCCATAACAATTTTTACCATGAATAGCATAATTGGGTGAGAATAAACATACCATTATCAAGACTGTGCCCACCGTTATGGTTTGTGTCTGATGGCCCAAATCCTCATGCAATCATATGCAGGGCTTTTCCAGGACCAGCTGGATACAGAGCTCCTGATGCTGGGATTAAGGGTGTGTGATTAGCTCAGTTAACGAGTTGGTTTTGCATGGACCCCTAAGCCAGGTAGCCTAGATAGCATATAGAGGGGCAGAAAGAAGCTGTTATCAGTGGGGGGTCATTTTCTATCTTCACAACCTTCTGCCCATCTGGAACCATTTCTTCTCTGCTATGCCTTGGACCCTACCAACTATGGACTGAAGCCTCTACAAACTGGGAGCCAAAAAAGCTTTCTTCCTTTAACTTTAGGGATCAGGTACTTTGTTTCAGCAACAGAAAAATAACTAAGACACCAACCATACTCCTTCCCCTACCCACTGAAGAGGCCTGTCATACGGCCTCCTTCCCTGCCCCTCCTGCACCCAGCCTCTACGGCCTGAGTCACTTTAGGAGCTAAACAGGGGCATCTGCAAGGAAGCCTGCATCTCCTGGTGATGCCCCTGACACACCAAACTGGGTGGTTTCATCCCTTGTCACAGACCAGCCTACCGCGTTAGCTCCTGCCCTGAGAAGGCCTGGGGGTTTCCAAGGCCTGGGGCTCACACCAGGGCACTGTTGCTGTGGCTGCACCTACTTGGAGCATTCCCCTAGTTCCCACCCAGCACCCTTCCCCACTCCCTGCTACTCTCCTTGACTCGTGGAATTCACCCCCCTGTGAGCTGCAACCAGGGCACAGCCACGTGCAGGAGCCTCCGTGAACACCCCTCTGGAGCCCTCCTGTCCCCCCATGCTTCCTACTGGCTCCCATCAGGGGACCTGTAAAGATGCTTGGGACAAGATTGTCTCACGTCTTTCTTCTGCTGCTGGACTATCAGATTCTTTAAAAAAAGAACCAGTTCTCATTCTAGGATTTCAAAGCCTAATATGACTTCTCACATATTTGCTAAAGGAGGAAAGGAAAGAAAAGCAAGAAAGGAAGGAGGGAGAAATAGGGCACCTTTAGCACTCATGGTGGAAGTGAAGCTGCCTGAGAGGCAGGTGCGCTTGGACTTCAGCTCACCTCTGCAAGCTCAGTCTCTCCCCAGCGTCATCTATGGCCACCACCCCACAGTGGCTTTCATTCCCACCAGGGTCCACTGCCCACCTGCTCCCTGGCACCTCTTTTTGGGAAAAAAAAATCTGTCTCATGAACTCTTCACAGTGAAAAATCCCATCTGCCTACATTTCCCTCTCAAAGGCAGCTGCATTTTCAAAGGGAATGCCTAGAAAAGAATGTATTTGCCCAAATAAGTGAATCTCTACTCTCAGAAAATATTTTAGGTGCTGGAAAATTGGGTGATTTATTTTAGGGCACCCATGTCCACAAACCCCAGCAGATAGGAGCCCATGCCCATCATGAGTCACTCTGGCCAATCATGTAGCCACTGTCGGCGTAGAGGAAAGAGGTCCACAGAAGATGGAACCCAAGTCCCACATCAGTGTCCTTTGCCCAGGTCATTCATATCCCACAGGCTGGACCCCGACTTGCAGATTGTCTTCGTCCTTGGGTGAGGAACATTGTACCATTTTACTGAAGGGCCTGGGGAGTATATGCCCTGCTTCACTCTGGGAGCAGTGGGGTTTGCCCCACTTCAGGATTAGTTAGAGCTGAATTCTGAGATGTTGTGGCCAGAGTCCAGCAGAGAGAGTAACCTGGCTCTCAGGGGTATCAGGTCCCCGATGCCCTCCCCAAGCCTCAGTCTTCAGAAAGCCTTTGTTTAATCACAGGATCCTGTCACACTCTTACCTTATAGGCAACTCTTTCTTAGGTGGATCTTCTTTGACTTCTTCCCCTCAAAATTGAAAACAAAAAAACTCCCCAATGCTTTGGTTGGTTGCTGCTGGATGGCATAGGAGGCTCAAACTCTGTGCTTTCAATTGTTTCTTCCTCCTAAGCTTTATAATCTTTTCCCAGAGGGCAGAATAGCTAACATCCCCAAACAAATACATTATCACAGGGAAGGATTGAAGGGCAGCGAAGGAAGTCTTTAGGGATTCACCTCCGAGCACAGCAAGCTAGACAGAGGCTTTGCAGAGCCTTGCCAAGGGCTGGAGCAGTGAGGTGCACTGGGCCAGTCTTAGCCAAGGAGGTAAGGCTCTTTCACTGGACAGACCTTTGTGGCCCATTCTAGCTAAGAGTCTCTCCACAAAGCTCTTCTGCTGTGCAAGAGGAAGCCTGAGGTGCCCAGACAGGAAGGAGTCACCTTCTGATTACAGCCACAGCCGAGTTGGGACTCCAGAGACCCATTAGCTGGTAACTACAACCAGCCACACGGGATGACCAGCAGCATATCACGCGTCACAAGGATGCAGCGGCCTCCTGGGGACCCTGCCCACAGCCTCTGCTCCTGACGGAAGTGGAGGAAGGAGGGCCGGGCTGAGCTCCAAGGAAGGCTAGGCATCTGGAGTCGCTTTTCAATGTGCAGAATATGTGGCTTTAGAGGAGACACGTTTTCCTCTGGACTCCACAAGTGAACCCTGGAAAATCATGGCACTGAGTTGACTTCAGGGGATATGAGACAGAATAACCTCATTTTTACAGGAGAAAACAGGCTTAGGTTATTCAAGTGACTTGTCCAGGACAACACATTTAACTAGATTTTTGCTTTGTCCTTCTACCCACCCATATCCTCCCACTAATCTTTTTTGTGTTTTGCCATGAAACTGTGTAACACAGGATTAGAAAACCTTTTACAAGGCTAGTGAGATAGCTCAGTGGTCTAAAGCGCATGCTTAGGTAATCTACAGCAAGCACAGGGACCGCGGTTCGATGCCTAGCACAGCCCCACTTTCCAGGGCAGGCTGAGCTGGTCACACACACACAAAACTTTTACAAATGCCTCAAATTAAACAAATTTATAGATACAGTTAAGAACAGAAGCATTCTGAAATCAAGCCTCGGTTCCATAAATGAGACAGTAAGTTCCTATACTATGAAGTAGATTTATGTATCATGTAGGAGGTCTAGAGTAGATGGTTTCTAAGTCCTGTTGCTGTTGGTTCAGATATGTTTCATGCTTTTGCCCATGCTCTTTCTTCTGCCTGAAGTGCTCTCTCCCAACTCTCACTCCTCAGACACCTCCAGGGTGCACCACTCATTTGGTAGATGTGGAGAAAGCACCCTGTTCCCATGCCTGCCCTGTGGAGTCCTGCGCTGACTGGCAGGTCGGAGGAGCAGGATGTCATGCCCTGGGCAGCAGGCAATGATTTAAAGCGCTTCTTAAGGCTTCCAGAAAACCTCATCTCCACCTCAATGAGAGCACACACTGTGCTTCTTGTCACTTGTCTGTCCACATGCTTATGTCCCTCTGCACAGAGAAGATATGCACTGCTTGCTTTTGTGTCCCCGCATCAAGGATGATGCAGCATTTGTGGGGTGACTGAACGCTAGCCTCTGGGGTCTTGTTCTGAGACAAAAAACACATGGCCTCCCAGGTCAGGACTTGGGTTCCACCCGGCTCTCCACTTGTAACTGTGTGACCTTGGCACCCATCATACTATCTCAGCTTCAGCTGCCTTTTCTTCAAGACGAGTTACAAAAGAAATGAAGGACTCTGAGAACTAGCAGAAACTATAGTCACCAGAATCAGATCTCTTCCCTGCAAATAATACAAATATTGGAATTCTCAATAAAAAATTTTAAATGATAGACAAAATGCTTACAGAAATAAGGATTAAAAATGTGAGCAAGGGGCCTGGAAGATGGCTCAGTGGAATAAGTGCCTCCCTGGCAAGCGCAAGGGCCTGAGTTCAATTCCCAGTTCTGCTAAAAAAACAAACAAAAAAAGTGAGTAAAATGTATCATGCAGAAAAATCATTAAAGAGTGAGCAGATTAGAAGTTTCAAATATGAAAGTAATATAAATTTAAAACTCAGTGAAGGAGGGCCAGCCAAATACCTCAGCAGACTAAAGCAGACACAGCAGCTGGGATTAGATCTCCCAGGCCCACCCCCAGGATGCACTGAGCCTTTGATTGAGACTGGGTGTGGTGGTGCACCTGTAATCCCAGGTTTTGGGAGGCTGAACACAGGTGGATCACGAAGAGTCTGATCTACATAGTGAGACCCTGTAGACCCTGTACTAAAATACAAAACAAAAAAACCTCATCATGGGCTTAATAGCATGTTATAAATAGACAAAGAGAAAATCACAAAGCTGAAAGAAATAAGTTTGAAGAAATTAACCAGCAAATACCTAAGAGAAAAAGAATGGGATGTACAGTTAGGATTATAGGAATGAGGTCTAATAGATGCCTACTATGGTTTCAGAGGAGAAAGAATATGGAAAAAACAAAGAATCAAGTGCAGGGACTGTGACTGGATCCCTCGCAACACATGCCCCTTGCCCCAGCTCTAGCCCCTGGCACGCTGAGCCAGCCCCAGAGACCAGGCATAGTGGCACATGGGGAGGCTGAAAACAGGAGGATCACCATGAGTCCGAGCGTGTAGTGAGATCCTGTAATAACCAAATACATTAACACACACACACACACACGCACACACACACACACACACATGGCTGGTAGAATGTTTACAACTTTTTTTTTTTGTGGAACTGGGGATTGAACTCAGACCCTTGTGCTTGCCAGGGAAGCGCTTGTTCCACTGAACCATCTCCCCAGCCCCAAATATTTACAACTGATGAAAGGCAAAATTACCTAATTATTAAAAGGTAATGTCTATATTTTTATTATTTCAGTATAAGGATAATTTCTTAAATAAGACAAAAAAATACTATACTATAAATGTACCAACTTTTAATGAAATATTTCTGTTCATCTAAAGACAAAATGCAGTCAAAAGACAACCAAAAATATAATAAGGCCGCAGGATACAAGACTAACATAGAAATGACAAATGATCTAAAAAAAAAAGGCATAAAAACAGCACAATAACAATCTAGAAGATATTTACAGCGTATACAATTGTTGCAGTATTAGCACACAGAGTATACAAAATTTGCAAATCAATAAGACAGCACCACAGAAAAATATTTACATAATAAAGACATAACTAAAACAAGCATTTTAAAGAAAAGGAAATAAGAATGGCCAATATGGGCTGCGGAGCTAGCTCAGAGGTCTAAGTGCCTGCCTGGCAAGCACAAGGACCCAAGCACAAGAAACCAGGCATGGTGGCACACACCTATAATCCCAGCACTAGGAGGCTGAGACAGGTGGATTTCTATGAGTCTAAGTTGTGTAGCAAGATGCTATGCCAAATAAATAAATAATAAATGATTTTTAAAAATGGCATATATACATGTTCAATCTTCTTAATATTGAAATAATTGGCTGCTTGTGGTTATATTTTAAATGTTTTAGGACTATAATTACTATAAAGTCCTTTAGTATTAATCTTTCATTCATATTTAAAATGTGAATTCATTGCTATAAATAACAGGGCCCATCCTAACAACCTAGGCACAAAGCCTATGGCAGCTAAAACCTCTGCTTTAAGCTTTCTTTAGGTTTATTTATTTATGTGTGTGTGTGTGTGTGTGTGTGTGTGTGTGTGTGTGTCTTTCTTCAGGTTTAATTGTGATCTCCATTCTCTGAAATACCAAATGGTTGGATCATAACACACCTATCTCATAATAAGAAACCCCTGCTGGTTCAGGTACTTTGTTTAATCTTTTCATGGAAAGAGAGAGAAAGGTTAAAAGGTTTATATTTTTATTTTCTGTTTTGGTACTAGGGGCTGAACCCAGGGCCTTTGTACACCTCCTGCCCTTTTGAGACAGTCTCTAAGTCACTAAATTGCCTGTGTTAACCTCACACTATAACAATCTTTCTCCATCCTCCCAGAGTGCTGGGACTACAGATGTGAGCCACTTCACCTGGTGGGAAAAGCAGATTATGGGGTTTCCAATGTCCACCAGCCAGAGAGCTCGTGTTCTCTTACCTCTTTAATCCCAGCATGACGAGAGGATGCAAGGCTCTGTAGTTTCACAGCCAGCAGACAGAGACTTAACATAACCAACATCTCATAGCTGATACTGCAACTGACACCTGTCCCCACATGGTACAAAATAACCTTTAAAACACTATCCACCACACCTACAGATTCTGATTTCTGCAGTCTTCAAAACTTCCCCGGGCAATTCAAAATATACGGCAAGGCTGAAAACCACTGATCTCCTCAGTTCCAACTCTCTGCTATCATGAGAAAGGAGTTTATAGTCTTTCAGTATTTAATCAAAACACCACGTCTTCCTACAAAGAAGAATTTGTTGGTCTGCTTCTCACTGTGTCTCCAACACCTAGAACAGCCATCTGAAACAAACATATACTTAATGTCTGCAGAGGAAACAAAATGGATATAGTTGTGTGGGATTTCAGTTCACAAGACTGCTGCAAGTGCTGCGTGGTTCCCCGCACTGCCCTGGGTCCAGGTACTCAGCTGCAAGCAGCCTAGGATGCCTCGCGCCTTCTGAGCAGGTCACCCAGCAGAGATGCAGTCTGAGTCACCTCGCTACTCTTCCATCAGGGCCATTACAAAAGTAAGAAGGAACAGGGCAAAATTAACTTTAACAAGCTATTTTATTGGACAAAATATTCTCAGTATACCATTTTAATGTGGATCAATACAAAATTATTTGTATACCTTTATCAAGGTATTGTTTGATATAAAGTTCACCCAACTGTAAAAAATATTTAATGAGCTATTTTATGTATTTATTTATTTATTTTTCTGTATTTTTTAGGGAAGGGTTTATAGGGTGTTCAGGATCTCACTACTAGATCGGACTCATAATGATTCTACTGTTTACAGCCTCCCAAGAGCTGGGATTATAGGCACCTTCCACCATGCCCAATCTCAATTGCTGTCTCAGCATGCCCCAGGAGTGGAGCCAGCACTGCAGGCCCAGGGATCAAGCCCCTGGCCCCTGTGCTTGCTTGCAGGCACTTTAATCTGCTGAGCTATTTGGCCGGCCTTCAATAAACTCTTATATTCATTTTTTTCACACCAAGGATTGAACTCAGGCCCTTGCACTTGCCAGGGAAGTGCTTATTCCGCTGAGCCATCTCCCCAGCCCCTCTTGGTGATCTTCTATGCAGCATGTTTCATATTTCACATTCACAGCACATTTTCTTTGGGCTTAGCTGCATGTGGTGGGCCCCATGGCCGCATGGTCAGAGCCCATTGCACTGGACAACAGAGTTCTACAGAATAAGCCAGCAGACAAATATGTAACCAGGAAGGGTAAAGAGGGAAGAACTGGCAGCCACCAACTGAATGACTTAAAAGGATTAAGAAAGACAACAAAGGAAAATGAACCTACACACCCCAGTATAGGAAAGAGAGAAAGTCTTTTACTCAATCCAAAGATCTTTTACCTTCCCAGAGGTAAAATTTTCTTTCTTTCTTGTTTTTAACATTGGTAAAGAAGTCAGACTCTGTTTCCTTGGCTTTTTAGCATCCATTTGAGTCCTGTGGAAGGAAGGATAAATAATATTACTTTATTATATGAAAAGGAATAAGCTATAAGTAATGGCCCATGTACTCAGGGACGGACAAAACCAAGGCCAGCTTGAAGAAAAGGAGGGAGAAGGTCTCAAGACAGGGCTGGAGGGCTGCCTGGCAAATGCAAGGAGTTTGATTCCCAATGCTGAAAAAAAGAACAAACAGGGCTAGAACCTTTGATTTTCCTGTTGCTTCTTTCTGGTGGTCCGCTGAGGGCAGGAGGGATGTGAATGGGCAAGGAGGAGGAGGAGGAAGAGGATGAGGCAGAGGAGGATGAGGAAGAGGAAGAGGGGGAAGAAGAAGAGTAGGAAGAGGAGGAGGAAGAGAAGGCCGTAGGTAACAAGTGAAGAAGGCAGCAGCCAGAAGACCATTTCCTCTAGCTCAATGGGAAAGCACATCTTTGTCTGGCAGCAAGCAATGCTCTCCAGTGAGGATTACTGCGGGCTGTTCCCGTGGTTTACTGTAGAAAACCAAGGGGGAGCGCTGCAAGAACTGCTCTCCCAGGTCTCCCTCAGCCACACTGGCACTTCCTTCCATCAGAGCACAGCTCCGTGGATCTTCCATTCACTGAGAATAAAGCCTGTTGCATAAGATCAAGGACTCTGGTCGAAGCTTGGGTTTGTACGGGTGAAACAGGAGTCCTTGACATGCCGGCAGAGCCCGCTGGAGTCCATGCTGTGTCCTCCAAAGTCCTATTTCAGGTTGGTTCTAGCAAGAGTTAGGGGAAGGAACACAGGTAAGAAACAGGCTGAGCAAGGATTAACACAAAGGTCACTGCTGTCCCCTGCAGTTCACACAGTGCCCGTGGGGGAGCTCTCCTCAAGCCTTACCAGCAGGGGTGGCAGTGTCACAGTTTATGACTTTGAGGACTGAAGATGTGTGAACTTTTATGGTAAAATGATGAACTTTTTCTTTTTGGTATCAGGAATCAAACTCATGGGCCGGGGAGATGGCTCAGTAGAATATGTTTCCCTGGCAAGCACAAGGGTGTGAGTTCAATCCCCAGTTCTGCAAAAATAAATAAATAAATAAATAAATAAATAAATAAATAAATAAAGCCTAGGAATTAAACTTGGGACCTCGCGCTGACCAGGCAGGAACATGTGACACTGGGCTATATCCCCAGCCCTATGGTAAAATGAATATGAGAAATAAGAACTTACTTCCCTGCATAACGGGAAGTTAAAAACATGGCATACATGTATTTTGTAAAAGGCATCAATCCAACTGAGGTACATTTTATGTATACTCAAAATGTAGTAGGCAAAAGTAGTAGGGCAGTTTGATGTTATATATTTAATAAAAATGTTTGCATAACTTTATACAGATATATTTGAAGACCTGGAAGAAATAAACTAGAAAACAATTATCTTTGAGGAGTGGGGATGGGGAGGTGAGTGGGAATGTTACTTTTTCTCTGTAAGATACAATGTCTCGGGCCGATGAAATAGCCTGTGGTCTAAAGCATCTTAGGCAAGCTTGGTTTGATCCCATCACCACATGCAGCATTATACCAGGTGGGCTGAGCTGGCCACACACACACACACACACACACACACACACACAGATACAATGTCTTTTTTTTTTTTTTTTTTTTGCAGAACCCAGAATTGAATTCAGGTCCTGGCAAGCACTTATTCTACTGAGCTATCTCCCCCGCCCCACAGTGTCTTGCCTTGTTGGCCACCTGGCCTGCAACTCTGGGGTTCAAGCAATCCTTCTGCCTCAGCTTGTGATGTAGGCTGCAACTACAGGTTCAGGGTTCTTACCACTGTGCCCAGCTACTATGGAACATTCATTTTAACACATACACAATTTGAAAACTCCTACGTGACAGCTAACATTGTAATAGTTACTGTGCTGCTACCAATGTTTCACTTCTTCCTTTTCCATCCTTCTTTCCTTCCTCCCTTTCTTCCTTTCCTTGCCTTCTGCAAATATTTGCTGAGACAATTCTAATAAGACACCGTCTCTGCCCTCAAGATGAACTCATGACCTAACACAATTTTATTCATCAAAAAACAGCAGAACATCTGTGTCCCCTGCAGTTCACACAGGGGACCTACTGGGAAATCGAAGATAAAGAAATCTGAATCCGCCACCTACTGGGAAATCGAAGATAAAGAAATCTGAATCCTTGAAATCTCAGGGGCAAGGCTGAGCCACAAACAGTGGTGCCAGCCAGCAATGCTGCACGGCAGAGCATCTGATACAGAGACACCATCGTGTATCCAGTGCTTCACTGTTCAGAAAGGACATACGTCTTGGGTTGTACCTGTTAGGCCTTAGTATTTCTACAGCAGTTGTCAGCCGAGGCTTCATCTTACCACCCTGGGGGCTGCTTCAAGAGCAAAAGTTGTGCCAGTGTAGCCATAGCCCCCTCACATTCCTCCAAAAGGAGATAATGTATTTGAGTGACTTTCATTTGTACCAAGGAGAACACCTGTGCTCTTCTGCTTGTGTCCTTGACGCTTTTCAGGGTTTTATGATTCACAACTCAAGCTGAAAGAGGTTTGTACGGACCTTCTCATTCACCTTCCCATCCAGGACAGAAAGCGCTGACAGTCACTAGTCTGGGCTAGCATATTCCTGAGACAGCACACTGCAGTCTGCTTCACACTCTGCTGCACACAGGGTTGGTACACAACCACTTTCTGCAGAAGAATGACGCAGAAAAATACCCTCCACACAATCTTGCTATGCTCTGTAAAGCAACAAGGAACAAATTAACCCCCATTCTTCTCAAGAGTTCTTCACTGTTCAAAATTTGAATAGAAAAAACCTGTTTCTCCCCACTGCACTCACCCACATCCAGAATTGTGGGTTTCTTCAAACCTTTTTTCTTATGCTGAGGACGAAGTCAGTGTAGAGTACCAGCCAACCATGTGCAAGGGCTTGGGATCCATCCCCAGTATGGAGGGAAATAAAAACAAAAAAACTGGAAAGAGCCTTCTCCTGTGATACACAACCATCCAGGCCTAAGAGCCAGCCTACGCTGTGGGCATTCTGCTGTGCTTTCTGGATTTCATGCGTTTGCCTCTTTTCTCATTGAGAGCTGAATTGGAGAAGGCTCCAGTCCCAGGGTAATGATGGACCTCCCACGCTGGAATTCCTAGAAGGCTGAAACTTCACCAGCTAGGTGACTAAATCCTCCATCAAGAGAGGGGACATTTATGTTATGTGGCTCCATAGTGTGATCCTTTCCATGTCAATGGCCTTGTATTTTGGTTCCTCTAGTCTCCACCAAAGCTTAGACAGGCGATGCTGGCAGTCATCAAAAACGTGGGAGAAGTCGTAAGGGTTGTGATGGGCATTTCAGACACAGCAAAGCCACAAGTTAACTGGACTTTTAAATTCTTTGTATGTTGTGTGGCGTCTTTTAAAGGAAAACGTTGCAAACACTAGGTAAATCCCCAGGGTAAGAGCCAGTAGTGCTCAGAGGGAAGCGTCGCTGTGGGGGCGGGGTAAACCTCAGTGTCTTGGGTCTAG
>PVKA01000950.1:12278-166001 GCA_004027165.1 Ctenomys sociabilis
GGTGGATGCGACACGTGTCACAGGCCCGCTTGAGACTGCCGAGCCCACATGCAATGAAAGAAACGGGGGGGGGGGGGTACTGCCCTTTCATGCCCCGGAGGGCGGGGGGTGGGGGGAAGCAATTTCAGGATAGCTCTTTTTTTTTTTTTTTTTTTTTTTTTTTTGCAGAGCCGAGAATTGAACTCAGGCCCTTGTGCTTGCCAGGGAAGCACTTATTCTACTGAGCCATCTCCCTGGCCCCAGGATAGCTCTTAAGACACTCCCGACGCCTTTCCTCCCTTTCCCGCACTCTGCTGGAGTCTGCAGTGCCACGTTCTATGAACAGGGAAGTGGAGTCCTGAGGGTTCGGATGCTGGCCGCAGGTGAAAAGTTTTTCCTTCCCAGGCTCACACACCTATTTTCTGCTTTCCCTCGGCTTGGCTTTTGATTCTGCTCCTCCGGCTTCCCGCCCCCGCGGACCCCAGCTGGCCCAGGGTTACACCCACCCACCGTAAAAGTCTGATTCCCGCTCCTACGTTTCCGGGTCAGGGTACCAGGTGGGAGGAGCTGCATCCGGCATACACAGGCACCGAGGCCCAGTAGTGCTGGGGCCAGGAGCGACCCACGGGACAGCGCAGGGCCACACCCTCCTTCCATCACTATAGAAACGATTTCCACCCTTTTTGTGACTGAGGAGCTAAAGGGCTCAGGCTCAGGTCAGGGCCCAAACCACCTTTCCCATCAACCTGAAGATTCTTTCTCCTGCTGGCTTTCCGTGTCCCAGTTCTTCAATGGACCAGAGAACAGAATCAAAGCCCAGGGCAGAGATACGTGACATTAGCTCCTTCTTTCCTCTTTTCAAAACAAATACAAGGTGCTATGTAACAAAAATTCCAGGTATAATTTATTCATCGGGTGAATACTGTTTAGTCTGCACCAGGATCCAGGAAAGCCTAGGAAGCAAAGCTAACCCAGTGATAGCTTGTCTCAGAGCGCTGAGACTGAAGCAGGGAGAAAAGGCAAGTGGAACGGGTTAATTTGAGTCAAGGACAAGCAGCAGCTGGAGCCATGCAAGGGAAGCAAGTCTCGTCTGCATTGGAAAGCTTGGTGTCCTCAGAGACAAGGCTGAAGAGGCCTAGGGAGGGCCAGCAGAGGTAGCTGGAAAACCAGATGGGCTGAGGGTGTGTGCGAGTGTACTGTCAGCAAGGGGCATTGGCGCTTAGACCTTATTTAGAGACCTGCCCGTGGCAAAACGTGGAGCATAGACTATAGTCACTGATCAAAGCCAGACTGTTGGTTTGGAGAGGAGAGGATGAAGTTTAAAAGTAGGGACAAATGGAAGAGCAGTTCTGAGAAATTCAATGGAATAGAGACAAAGAAAAAGAATAGGGTGTATAATATCTGCTGAGGTCTGTAATTGAAGATCTTTAGCTCCACCATCCAGGCCAATCTTTACACACTTTGAGGTAATTTCAAATTGACACTATTCATATGAATAAGGTAAAAACGCATTCATCAAGCTGGTGCCAAATAAGAGTCAGTGACACCAGAGCTGGTACAGAGTAGGTTCCTTCCTGCCCCCCCGCCCCTTTTGGGGGGGTTATTGGGGATTGAACTCAGGGTGTCCTCAGAGAGACAAGTGCCAGGCAAGCACTTATTCTACTGAGCTATATGCCCCAGAGTAGGTTCCTGATGTTCACTGTTGAATTACATCACACAGAGAAACTCAATGCTATGTAATTAGAAAAGTATGTCTTAAAAACAGGTGGTACAATAGGTGAGGTGACAGATGACAGCACAAATACCCAATATGTAAGAAAACAGTACACAACAGCAATAGGTAAAAGTGCTCATTTAATAATTCAAAAACACTAATTTCATGTTAACACAGATGTTTCCACAAAACAAGAACCGAGGTGAAGTATTACACATTGTTTTAAGGTTTAACAACTGTATTTTTTTTTTATGAACAAATAATTAGGAGCAGTTCGAAATTCTCATAAATACATTCATTACTACTTCTATTCCTAGTAAATTGAAGTTTCCTAAAAACCTGTATCATTTAACGGGATACAGTGACCACTTTAATAAATACATTTCTTCCCTTTCGTTGTGCCTACAACAAAAAAGGGTAGTATTCTTTGTAGCACTCTTATCTAATAAACTGCAGGTGGATGCAATGGTATTCAGGATGAACATTTTGAAACTTTCTTTTATTTATGATTTATGACATTAAATTCTATTTGCTATACAATAAACATCTATTTTCAAATAAAGGCTACATTCCATAATAAGAGTAACAATTTTTTTTTTTTTTTTGGTGGCAGAACCGGGGATTGAATTCAGGCCCTTGCTCTTGCCAGGGAAGCACTTATTCCACTGAGCCATCTCCCTGGCCTCTAACAATTTTAATATGTGAAATAGTTCTAGTTTTTACTGTAAGATTTGGACAAAATACAAAACATCTCTGCAATAAAATTGACAATGTAGTTCAAATAGCTTATAGGATTTCAGAAATATCTCCTGAAAATAATGATGGTCAAACTAGACAGAGCTAGGAAGGGACATCACGCCAACAGACAACATGGTTTCCTCCACATCCAACTGCCACTGACTAATGACAATGATGTATGACACGTAAGAAAAAGTGTATGCTCTTCAGAAGGAATGGAAGAGAAGATAATTTATAAACAAAACGCGCCCAAAGTCCTGAAGAGGTTTTCAGAGGACCACAATCTTAAAGATCATTTCTATGATATGTTGAAGGACTCCCCTATATTACAGTCCCTCCTCAACTATAAATACAAATCACTACAGACACACTTGCTACACAAGCACTTCACTGTTACCAAACTCCCCTACCAGTGGCCTTCGGATGGAGAGGCTTAACGCGTGCTAATCTGGATAAGCCGAGGCGGAGATTCTGATTTGGGGACTTCACAGTCATGCGTGCAAGTGGGCTGCTGTCACTGCCGCTACTTACAGATGCTGTTGAAAAGAAAATATAAGATGTAACAGTAATGTCAGAAATCTCTTAAAGATGAATTTTTTTCAATCAGAAAGAGGGAAGAAAAGTAGTTAAGTATCATTCTACTTTCCAGAATCTATCGAGGAATAAATTAAAGGTATGGCAAGTACTTAAGGAGCAGAAAGAATGAAAGTTGAGTATCTTAAATCTAAAAATCCAAAACTCTGAAAAACTTGGAGATCTGAAACACTTTCTTTGTGAGCAAAGGACAGTTACTCTGTATTGCCTATTTTCAACCATCCTGAGGCCAAGATAATTAATCAAAACTTAACCATGACAACTAAAATAATGCCTGCAGCAAATAACATTGGTTATACAGGCATAAAGAATGTACCCAAGTGTAATATCTAAAATAACTGAAAAACCTAATGTATTTTTAAAGTCCTAAAAATTTTACAAGTATTCCTTATAAACAGTCTATGTTTCAATTATTGAATAAAAATTTAAATGGCCAATAGCTTTCTGCGGTACCAGTGGGACTTCACATCACAGGGCACTGGTATATGTACACTCCTTGCTCATTTCCCTTTGGGATCTTGGCCATCTTCTCTCACTGTGTAAGATAAGAAACAAACTGGTGAGCTAAGGGCCAAATCTAGTTCTCAGACATAATTTTTGGTCCATGTGGTGTTAAAAAAAAAAAAGAGTAAAAATTTTTTTTTCCTTATTTTTTTTTTTTTTTTGTTGTTGAAGAACAAATAGCAATGAGACAGTTTCAAGACAAATTAACAGGACAGATTTGGTAACTTAATACATTACAAACTGTTTTCATAATGTTTTGGTATCATACAAGGTGCACACATGATATTATACTTACATTATTATAGCAGATGTCTCTAATCAGTGAATGAAGAGTGTAGCTGTATACTTAATCTTATTTTTTTATACCTGAATTATATCACAGATTCAATAATTACTACCTTGTTATCTCCCTAATGGTTGTCCATAGTACTAGAAGCCAACATAATATCTTGTCCAACCACTATTAGTGCAAATCTTGCTTCTCATAGAATTATGCAGAAGCATGGCATATTTATCCTGACTGTACTGTTTATACACACACATCATGGTTCTTCCTTTGTATACCCCTTTTTTTGGTCTAGACCTGTCAAAGATGGGCACTCCATTGTCATTAAACCAATTTAGGTGCCTAAACTCGGTGACACAATCCAACACAGTCCAGCATTCTACAATAATAGTGAGTTATCTGAAGAAGTTGTTGACTATAGCCATTTACAGCTCAATTTATTATTATGGCCCCATGTTATATACCTCATTTTTATACTTTTCTGCTGGATGGTTAAGACCTAGATAGAGCAAGACCTATATAAAAATGTAGCTTTTGTTTCTGATGAGGTCAGTGAAGTCCCCTCAGGGCTTATCTTGTAATCTTGTACGTTATTCTGTAGATCCATTGTCTGTGTCATCCATGAGGATGAGTCACGGTCAATGCTTGACCAGTTTGCTCTCTGTGAGAGCCTGAGAGAAAGTTTTCTCTCCATGTGACTCTCCCCAGGTACACTACAGATCATTGATCTCTTTGCTCTGTGGCTCCGTATCTCCTTGATCAGAAAATCTGGGGCACAACTGAGTTTCATGATGTTACAGTACAGGTTCTGCTATGTCCTGAGTCTTCGCTGACCTTGAAAGGCTAGGGCCAAAATGTTGGCTGACCTTGCGGCTCTTCTATTTCTCCAATTTTGATCTGTGAACTTAGGTTGTGAACCATTAGTACCCTGCAGCATATGCCGTTCAGTTTGCCCTATCTGACGCAATAGATTTTAGTTGTTGTACATTTCTATTTGTATTTTGTTTTTACTTCTTATACTAGGGAGACTATACGATGTTTGCACATGTGTGTCTGGTTTATTTCACTTATGAGTATATATTCAAGTGGCTAAAATTTTTATAAATGAGATTTCATATTAAATTTCTAGTTTCTCTTCATCCAACCTGGAAATACCAGGCCCAAGACCCCACATGCACACATGGAAATTGGTGGTGCTGGGGAGCTCTGTACCCTTGAAGGGGATGTCCATGCTCAAGACTGACAGTGCCCTGCTCAGTTCTACCACAGGGTCCACTTCACTCATTCACAACACTGTCTGACCTCAGCCCCCCACTGAAATAGGAAGCACTCCCTGCATTATATTAACTCTTAATCTATATTCCAATGTCTTTATCTTTTTGATTATGCTTTTTAATTTCTGTAATCATTATGTAACTTTTTCCACTGAGTATTCACTAATTATTCCCAGAAACTTTGAATGATATGGTATCATGTCAATAACCAACCTACATTTCCTTTTCCAAAAAACCTTTTTAAGTCATTAAAAATCTTTTCTTTCTTTTTTTGTGGAACCGGGTTTTGAACTCAGGCCCTTGCGATTGCCAGGGAAGTGCTTATTCTACTGCACCATCTCCTTGGCCCCCTTATTAAAAATCTTTAAAATAAAATCTTTACATTTTTAAACCAAGAAGGACTTTGAATTTGGTATTAGTCCCTGTACTCCCAATGATGAAATGAGGATCTAGACAGACTATGTACTCATGCAAGCCTACTGCTAGGGTAGTTCTAAGTGTTTATTGGTCACCACTATGGAGTGACTGCTGTGGAAAGTCAAGAGAGGTCGCCTGCGAAGAGCAGAGAAAACGTGCTGGGTTGGGAAGAACACAGGAAAGTAGAGGGGACAAATGAAAGACATACTAGATGGAAACTGATAGAGGACCAGACAAAACGAGACCTTGAGTGTGCACAAGAGACAAAACATGGGGCCATTTCACTGCAGTCGAGGGCTCATTTAGCTGAGAAAAGCAGATACAGGACTAGTGCGGAAGCAGCAATTATGTGGCCCTGGACCAGTAATATCAAGATAAAGTCCAAGGAAATTTTAAAGGGTTGGTGAGCCATGGCTGCTAATAAAAGAAAACAGAAAAAAGTTTCTAAGAATAAGAGGCTGTGCCCAGATACTTGTTAAATGCTGGGCAAAAGATCTGTTGCCAGAAATATGCATATGTCAGGACTTGGCAAGTCAGGAATCTCAAATTCTTTTTTTTTTTTTTTTTGGTGGAACCAGGGATTGAACTCAGGCCCTTGTGCTTGCCAAGGAAGCACTTATTCCACTGAGCCATCTCTCTGGCCCCAGGAATCCCAAATTCTTATACTCTTTGACACTGTAGATATACTAGCAGGAATTTCTTTAAAAAATCATTAGGCAAAAAACAAAAACAAAAACTGTGCACCCTCAAGAAATAGACGTACCAGGAATTTTATTCTGCTAAAATAGGAACGATCCACAGATTTGTAAAATAAGGATGTTTGTTTTTATTGCAACTTTATAGTGAATAAATCATATACAACCTAATAACAATAGTTAATAATAAACAGCTACTCAAAGCACTGGTTTTGAAGAATGTGTAGCAATATGGGAAAATGTTCATATGTAATGTTTAGTAACTAGTGCCAATATGCAGGTGCTAAGTCTCTGCCTATGACTATAAATATAACATACCTGGTGGGACCCACTTTGGCCTCCTGCTTTCAGCTGAAGGACTCCGTATCTGTAAGGCTTTCCTAGTGGAATCTGAAGAAGAAATCTCCCTTGGTGAAGACTGACATTCTGATTTGATTGTAGCTGGAGAAGAGTCTACTGCAGTCACTTATTTGAAAAATACACATAAAGAAGTCCATCATATAGGAAGATAAAGTTCAAGTGGAACATATATAAAAACTATAAAGTTTCATAATCTTATGAAAAATTAAAAAGGCAGTATCACACAAGAGTCTTGGTAAACTCTTATTAGATAACAAGCATTTGTTAAAAGCCTAAGGACAGCCATCTTTTATGAGCATTCACATGCCAGGCAATGTCACCCCTCCCTTTACAACTTTGAGAAAGACTTTGCTATGCCCACTATTAGATAGGGAAACAGAGAAACCAGGTTTGACTCTGAAGTCTGTACTTCTGACCATGTCACAAGTGTCTTATCAATGGCATAGGAGGCTCTACAGTTACAAAGAAAATATACACTCATGGGTCCTGCCCTCAAGAAATTCATGCTCCTGTCACTGGACTCCAGAGGGAAGGGCAAGAGAAAAAAGTTGTGTCTAATGCAGCTTGCTAATGACAGCGGCATGTCACACTCTGGAGATAAAGGGAACTTCTAATCTAGTGTATATATTTAGAAATCACCAGGAAGTAGGTGAAATAGCTGATTCAAACCAAGACTCAACAGCTGAGGGATGTTTTCTTTTTTGTGTGTGTCTTTTTGAGACAGGGTCTCACTATGCAGTTCAGGTTGGCCTTAAACTCACTTTGTAGCTCAGGCTGGTCTCGAACTCACAACAATCCTCCTGCCTCAGCCTCCTGTGTGCTAGGATTACAGGCCCCCACGCCCGGCTTGAGGGATGTTTTCTAGGGAGGAGGAACAGACACTGAGAAGTTCCAGGGCCAGTACTGGGGCCGAAATCTTGAGAATAGGAGAAGGTGAGAAATATAGTTAGGGCACAGTGACTTACAAAGAACTCTGTAGGCCACGCAAAGGAGTCTGGGAGGGGGGTGAGGGTGGATTAGATGAGGAATACAAACTCACTTTCAGACAAGATTTGCTTTTTAAATGAACATGAACAGGAACAATTTCACTATATTTTTCTGTTGAAATTTTTTTTTCCTATTTTCTTTTTTGGAACCAGGAATCAAACCCAGGGCCTCACACTTGCCAGGCAGGGGCTGCAGTGCTGACCTGGCCTCTCAGTGGATACTATTCCTAATGCTACATCTGTATTCAGCTAGACAAGTTCTGTCCAATAGAACTTGGTGTGATGTCAGACATTTCCTATGTTTCATGTTGTCCAACGTAGTAGCCAGATAGTTCCTTGGTACTTAAAATTTAGCTAGAAAATCTGAGCTGATTTTCAAATTTTGCTTATTTTTTTAATGTAATATATGCAGGTGGTTATTGGCTACCATATTGGTCAGTTCTGCTTTGAAAATTTTTCTATCAAAGGAGAATAATGTGTGCTGGATAAAAGACTCTCAAAGGCTAGTCAATACATCATCTGTAGGACTAAAACTATAATCAATTTCCCAACTGCTAGTCCTATTACTTAACAAATTGTACTTCTAATTAATATATTAATGTCCCTTTTGAAGCAATTTGCTCCGAGGTATATAGAAAAGGATTCAGATGGTAAATTTCATCTTGGAAACAACATTTGAGTGTATCTAGTGAAGAAGCACAAATATCTAAACAAAATACAAAACATGTTTGTACTGTTAATTACTTTTTTCACATTATATCTTGTGGTCGCAAAATGGCTCCCCAAAGATGCATCTGTGTCCTAACCCCTAGAATATGTGGGTATGCTTCCTACATCCAAAAGGTTCTACGGACGTAAGCTAAGACTCTGAGGAGATTCTCCTGAACTATCTTCATTAATAACTTAAAGTGAGAAATAGTGACACAATATGAAAAAGCCTGCTGGAACTGGACCATAAGCCACAGCACACAGGTGCTCTCTAGAGACCGGAAGGTCAGAAGTGGATCTCTCCCAGGAAGTGGGCACAGGATACAGCCCTGGGTTCTGGCTGTGGGAGTACAAGTGTCAAAACTGTGGCAGTACAAGTGATAATTGCTCCTAATTTGCACAATTAGCCTTTGGAACTATAAAATACAAATACATGTTGTTTAAAGCCACTAAGTTTGAGGTGATTTATTATAACAGCAATAAGAAACTACATATTTTATCTGTAAAAGTTCCTACATTTAAAATCCAATTTGTGGAAAGCACTTAATTATACACAAAAACTAGAGTTCTTGTTATATAGTTCATGTCAATAGTTTAAAACAATTCTCATTAAAACCTTATCAAAAATAGAGCATAGGGGAGAATATGTCTCAACTAGGATTTCAATTTTGCTTCTTTGCATTCACCACCATGCTATGAACTAAAACAGGGTCTAAATCAAGAAAATTTTGGTTTCAGGGGCTGGGGAGATAGCTTAGTAGAGTGAGCGCTTGCCTGGCAAGCACAGGGTCTTGAATTCAATTTCCAGCACTGCAAACAAACAAAGAAACAAACAACAACAACAAAAAAAACTGAGAAAATTTTGGTTTCAAATAAGTATATGTTAAAAAAACTAAGGCAGGTGGATAGATTTTTTTTTAAAAAAGGAGGTGGATGATGAATGAAGGCACGATACAGGAAAAGGAGTGTTGAGGGATTGCCCTGCTACAATGCTGTAGATGGTTAGATTTCTAAACTTATGTGTAAACATATATAATTGTTCATTCCTATTTTTAAAATATATTTTAATTTTAAAAAAAATTTTACAATATATTTTGTAGGGACTTAAAGTTTAACATATCAATACTTAATGAAAAATACCTGTTCCATGTTAAGCCTAAGATGTTTGATATTCAGACAGATAGTGAGGTTAAGCTCAACAGCCTGAGTTGTACAGTAGTAACAATAGCTTGTCTTCTGGAGGGTTAACAACCTAAGTTTGCAGACCAAAAATTAGAGAAAAAGGAGGGCTACAAGGACAGCCAACATTTTGGCCTAACGTTTGAAGGTCAATTAAGACTCAGGACATATGAGAAACTGTCTTGTAACATCATGCAACTCAACTGTGTCCCTAGTTTTCTGATCAAGGAGATTACGGGGCCAAAGAGGAAAGTGATAGATGATGTAGAGTGTGCCTAAAGACAGTCACACGGAGCGAAAACATTCTCCCAGGCTTTCAGAGAGCAAACTGGTCAAGCAATGGCCATGACTCATCCACATGGTTGACACAGACAAAGGATCTACAAACTGTGGTACAGGGTCTCAGGATAAATCCTGAGGGGATTTGACTGACCTTAATTATACACAAAAACTATAGTTCTTGTTATATAGGTCTTGCTTTATCTTGGTCTTAACCATCCAGCAGAAAAGTACAAAAACTAAGCATAAGAAGTAAAGCCCTATTATTATGCAGAGCTGTAAAAGACTCAAGTCAACAACTTCTGATATTGCCAGTCATACAGAAAACCCAATACTATTATGGACTACTGGACTATTTTGCTGAATTCACACCTATAATATTTAAATGACAAAACTAAACAAAAAAGGGGATACAATTGAATGACCATTTTAAGAGTCCGCAGAGATGGCTTAGTGGAATAAATGCTTCCTTGGCAAGCGCGAGGGCCTGGGTTCAATCCCCGGTCCCGACAGAAAAAAAAAAAAAATTGAATGACCATTTTGTATCTGTAGATTCAAAATAGTTAAGATAGATATACAGCTACATTCTCTTGATTTAATGAATACAGGGATCTGTTACAATGTTTGTAAATAGAATATCATGCCTGCATCTTGTACAACAAATAACCACTAAGAAAACAATATGCAATGTATTAATTATTGAAACTGTCCTGCTAATTTGATTTGAAACTGTCTTACTGCTATTTGTTTTTCAATAAAATTATGGGAAAAAATAAATAATTTAAAAAAATTATGGCAGAAAAATTTGTACCATTAAAGAAACAAACAAATCAACCCAATAATCTATCACACATTAATGAATTCAAAAAATCACAGCTTCAAAAAAAATCATAACTTCTTTAATAAGAAACAGGTACTTCATCATCAAGTTTTCACAAATTCCAAAAGTTACTCCATAAAAATGGCTTCTAATTAGACTTATTTTGTGGGGGAAACCTAAAAAGGAGACAGTGTCCCAAACACATGACAAAGAAACTCTGAAATAAAGACTTGGTCAAGCATAAAAGCTGAAATTCATATGCATCACATGTCCCTATTTATTTGCCAAGAGAACACATGGAGCCTGAACTTACTACACAGCCCTGGTGTCCAAGAGGCAAGGTTTCCAACAAACACACAAGCTCTCTGAGCCTCTGCTCTCTCCCCATTGCATGCAGGTGAGCAGAACTTAAGCTCTACAGGCCACCTGGCACACCAGGCACTACACTGCTAGTGCAGTTTAGTGCCCCATACCTATTTTGCTTCATTTTGTACTTTAACCAGAAATGCACATTTGCAAAATGCAAAAGAAAAAATACAGCAAACAAATCAAACACATTTCCTTTATAAAATTAAAAGTTTTACACCAAGCTTACCCAAAGCATTACATTTGGATTTGGATTTCTTCTCTTTCTTTTCTACTGGGGATTTTACCTTCACATCTTTCTTTTTATTTTCTTTTACTATACTTTTTCTTATAGTAAATTCTTCCTCATTATCTTCACTCTCATCACAATCAGAATCATTTTCAGAATCTTCACCTAAAACAGATTGCATACAGTAAGGATTCTATTACTTCATCTGGAGCTTTTTTTTTCTGTATTTGGGGGTGTGGGGAGATGGCCCAGTGGAATAAGTGCTTCCCTGGCAAGCGCAAGGGCCTGAGTTCAATCCCCAGTTCCGCCAAAAAAAAAAAAAAAAAAGAGAGAAGCTTTTCTCTATTTGGGACAGGGTTTACAGTGTCTCACTACATAGATCAGACTTGTAGTGATTCTCCTGTTTTCAGCTTCCCAAGTACTGGGATTCCAGGCGCACACCACCATGCCCAGTCTCAATCGCCTTCTCAGCATGCCCCATGGGCAGGGCCAGCACAGCATGCTGGGAAGTCCACTGAGCTGTCAAGCTGGCCCCATCTGGAGCTTTTGCACTAGTTTTTTCTTTTTTTTCCCGCCTGGTGGCACCATCTAGAAGAGAACACTATGGTGTCAAAACTGTGGGAGTACAAGTGATAACTGTTCCTTGATGCACATGTTGTTGACCTCAGATCACACCTCTGTGCCACTGTTTCTTCAAAGAAATGGGGATAGTGAATCAATCTACTTCATACAGTTGCTGTGCAGATTAAATTTTATACACACACATGCATGCACACATCTGGCATACAGCAGTGAAGTGTAATTGTTTGCTATTAATATTACCCACTGGAATTTCACACCAGTAATCTTTACTTCCTATCTGAATTCATCTAAGACATTAAGCTCTACTCTGCACTGCATGAGTTGATAAAAACCAATGAAATAATATGAAAGTGCAGCTGCTACCTTGGAAAAGCAACACTGCTACATAAACTGCTAGGTAAGCAATGATCCTTCTTGAGGGTTGGTATGGCTCAAAAAAACCACACCTTAGGGGGTGGGGAGATGGCTCACCAGAATAAGCACTTCCCTGGAAAGCATAAGGGCCTGAGCTCAATCCCCAGTTCTGCCAAAAAACACACCTTGTAAGAAACCCTAAAGATTGAGTGTAAGTAAGTCTTATATTCCTATATAACATTTTTATGTGCTATTAGGTACATGCTGGGGCCAGGGAGATAATTTAATAGAATAAATGCTTCCCTGGCAAGTGCAAAGGCCTGAGCTCAATCCCTAGTTCCACTAAAAAAAAAGAAAAAACAACAACAACAAAAAACACCATACCTTGTAAGAAACCCTAAAGATTAAGTGTAATTAAGTCTTATATTCCCATAAAACATTTTTGCTGGGGAGGTGGCTCAGTAGAATAAGCGCTTCCCTGGCAAGTGCAAGGACATGAGTTCAATTCCCAGTTCCGCAAACAAACAAACATTTTTATGTGCTATTAGGTACATGCTGGGATGGGGGAGATAGCTTAGTAGAGTAAGTGCAAGGTCTTAAGTTCAATCCCCAGTCCTGAAAAAAAAAAAAAAGTACGTTTATTTTCAAAATTGACACTATACTAAAAGTATTAAAGGAAAAGAAAATCCAGTCAGATTAGATCACCCAGAGATGATCAAGCCACATAAATTCCCTACTTATATATATGAAATGTATTTTTATAGAAAATAAAAATATAGATGAAAAATTTGAAGTCTATACAACAGTAGAGAATAAACTATCACTCAGATTCAAATATTTCCAATATTTTTGACACACTCAATTCACCCATGTCTCCTTTTTTTCCTTTTGTTACAATTTAGATCAAACATGCCCCCAGGGCTCCTGTGTGTGGAAGGTGATTAGACTGTGCATTTATCCAGTGATGAGCTCTGCGGCTGCTGTGCCGCTAGGGGTGCAGCCTGGTGGAGCTGGCTCATGGGGTCCATTACTGCCCCAGCTTCTCTCTCCGAGTCAAGCACCTTGTCCTCTGCCACACACTTTGTGCTTTAAGGTGGTTGACCAGTCTGAAACTGTGAGCAAAAATAGATGTGGGTGTTAAGTATTTTGTTTTAGCAACTGGAAGACACCTTCCCTTCTTGTGGTACATTAACTAGAATTCAAGGCATGAAATTATTATATTCCTATATTTGGACATACAAGGGTAGTGAATGCTTACACTTTAGAAGAATTATGGTAAAAAACACACTGCCACCAATTCTCCTCAAAATAGTCCCCCTTACTTCGAACACTTAACCCATCCTTGCCATTTTCTGAAGCAGTTCTGGAAGTCCTTCATGTCTACCTAAGCTGCTTAGCTGCCTCAATGTATACAAAACATTTCCCTTTCACGGTCATTTTGATTTTATGGAAGACCTGAAGTTGCGCAGTGCTAGGCGTGGGTAGGCAGATGAGGACAGAGCGTCATGATTCCTACAAGCCTGCCTTCTTGTTGGATGGCACTCAGCAGCAGCTGCCCAGAGTCCTTCCAGAACACTTTCAAAAAAGTGGCAAATATAAGATGAGTGTGCTGGAAGCAAGGGATGTGTTATGAAGGGGACGAGTGGCAACCTCTTTTACTGCAATACATTTTCCTTGCACAGAAATGCCATCATAAGCAGCCCTGCTAACAGTTTCTGAGCATCAATACACTATTCTGTCCCTTTTATTCCTATATGTCTTTGCTTACTGGTCAGTTGTCTTGTAGAATGTCTTATATGCTGCTTTCTTGCTACTTTAATTTACTCTTGTATTTTCTGTGAGCTCAAGTTTAAATTCAGACTCACCTCTGCTTTGTACTCTATACTATATTCTATCACAAAGCATACACTGCACATTGGTCCCATTTTTAGCCAGCTCAGTTGATGACAAAGTAAAGATGCTCATCAACTTTCCTTTGACATTAGCCTAAATTAATGTCATTCTCATCTTCAAATTGTATTTATTTATTTTGTATTTTAGCACAGGTTGTACAGTTTCACTGTGTAGACAGGGCTTGTAGTGATCTTCCTGTTTACATCTTCCCAAGTGCTGGGATTACAGGTGTGTGCTCCAGGGGCGAGGCTGGCATGGAAGGCCTGGGGATTGAATTCCTGGCCCCTACGTCTGCCTAAGCAGGCACTTTAATCCGCTGAGCTATTTGGCTGGCCCTTCATCTTCAAATTGTGATTTATGTATTCGATCATTTCTTCCACAGAGATAATAATTTAACACAGCTTAGCGACATCAACTTCTACATATGCGTAACAGTTGCTGCATAAAAGTAGCCATAAAAGGCCAGCAGATTACATGAAGACACTTACAAATAAATAGTATGGTATATTTCTGTGAAGTCATGGTTCAGAATTTATGGCCTCAGCCATTTATAGACTTTTCTGTATAGCATAATAACTTTTTATGGAAACCCTCACCCAAATAGTCTCTGCAATTTTGTTTTCTTTTGGTGGGAAGTTTGCAAGTAGTCAATTTGAGAGCATTACTCAGTTCTCCTCATTGCTGATTGGCTGCTGCCTGTATCCCATCCTCCCACATCCTAAAGTCTGCTGTGTTGCCTGTAGCTATCAAGTGTTCTATTTTGCTCAATCTCTAATATACCTAATATGCTGCCAAAATGCTCTACATCTAAGGCTTTATTAATGATATTAAGTGAAGGGGCAAGGGAGATGGCTCAGTGAATAAGTGCTTCCCTGGCAAGTACAAGGATCTGAGTTCAATCCCTGGTTCCGGAAAAAAAAAAAAAAAATCAGTAAAATTACATAACTGCAGAAGAAATTGCAAAATTAGGGTTTAAATTATAAAAAGGAACTTATGGGCATTTTTCTGATTATATCTGAAATTTGCTGTTTTCCACAATTTGCAGGTGCTCACGGAACATAACCCCTGCAAATTTGAAAACTTAATTATTTCTGCAAAATTGAGAATCTAGGTTCAGAGGACCTACAGTGCAGGAAGTTTCAGAATATGTAATCCTAGAAGTACAAAACTTTCTATTTATCTGAAGGTGTTCAGTAACTTAAAAATTCTAAGAAATCTTGAGACAATAAATGCCGGGAGCTGGCTAGAATGCTGCTTAACAAGCTTGTCCAGATGGAAATCAACCAATTTTTACAAGCCAACTAAAGAACTATTTAAGTAATATGAAGTAAGGAGTTCCCAGAATCTCCAATCAGTAATAGACTATGCTGCAAAGTGTGAAAGGCCAAACACTTCACTTATATTCTTAGAATAGTAAGAAAAGTCCTAACTTCTTTGCAGTTTTTTCTTTCTCCAATAAAGGACCCAAATGATTGTTTCTCTTTTCATCTAGGGAAAAGCATGTAGGTTTAACTCTGAAATGTTAGTTTGGGGTTCTTTCCACTCAATTGCTATTAACAATGCTGCTTCTGAGCATGTGCAATAGTATTCCATCAGTGGAAATATATCTGATACAATTTAAGGGAAGTGAGGTTTACCTGGGGTCACAGTTTATGTCCACGGTTGGCTGGCTCAGAGGCAGAGGAAATGCCATGGGGGAAGGGCATGACAAAGGAAAGCTGGTTTTTTTTTTTTTTTTTTTTTTGTCTTTTTGAGACAGGGTCTCACTGTGCAGTTCAGGCTGGCCTTAAACTCACTTCGTAGCTCAGGCTGGTCTTGAACTCACAACAATCCTCCTGCCTCAGCTTCCCTAGTGCTGGGATTACAGGCATGCGCCACCACACCCAGCTAAGGAAAGCTGTTTGTCCCATGGCAGCGAAGCAGCCAAAAGAAGGGAGGAGCTGAGACAAGAATGCCCCTTCCACGTCACGCCCCCAGGGGCCACCTCTGCTGTGCAGGACCCTCTTTTTAACAACACAGTAGACTATGAAGTCTTTGACAGATCAATCCACTGATACGTATGGTGCTCCAGAATAAAATCTCTGAATACATGAAACTTCCAGGAACATTTTGGACCTAAACCATAACAACATATGTGTGCAAATCTGTTCAAGAATCTGTTTTCAGTTCTTTTGGATAGAGACCCAGGAAAAGAATCACCCAACAGCTCTAATTCTGTAAGAAACTACATTATTTTCCATAGCATCACCAACTCTGCACCAGGGTACCAATATCTCCACATCCTCTCCAATGCTTATTTTTTTTTTGCAGTACCAGGGATTTAACTCAGGATCTAGGCTTGCCAGGTAACGTTTTTTGTTGTTGTTGTTGTTGTTTTAGAGGAATGGGGTTGGGGGGGGTGGGGCAAGTGGGAGGGTGGGATTGAAATCTGACCCTTGTGCTTGCTAGGCAAGCACTTATTCTTTTCTGTTGTTTTAAAAGTAGTTATCCTGGGGCCAGGGAGATGGCTCAGTGGAATAAGTGCTTCCCTGGCAAGCTTAAGGGCCTGAGTCCAATCCCCGGTTCTGCCAAAAAGAAAAAAAAAAAAATTAAATAAACAAAAAATAAAAGTAATTATCCTATAGAAAACGATATTGCATGTAACCAGGGCCCAGACACAATCAGGAGTCTTATAAACCAAAACTGATGAGATGAGACAAAGACATACTGGTAAGGGGAACAATTCACAAGAGATAACTCTAAACACATGTGCAGCAAAAGGCAGATAAATACTGATACAATTATGGGAGGGGGTGTTAAAACCCTACTTTCACAAAATGTTTAATCAGATAAAAAATTACCGAAGAAATACCAAGAGTTAAAACACACCATATAAATGGATGTAGCAGATATTTACAGAGTACATCATCTATTGTCACAGCAAAATACATATTCGCAAAATACATATTCTAGTCAGCTCCCCATGGAACTTTACCCAAAATAGACTGTACTTTTAGCCACAGAGTATCTCTCTTTTTTAAAAAATGTATTTAGTACAGGGTTTACAGGGAGTTCAGGGTCTCACTACGTAGATCGGGCTTATAGTGATCCTCCTATTTGTAGCCTCTCAAGCCCTGTGATTACAGCCAGGGACTGAACCCTGTCTGCTGCACTCTGCCTAAGCAGGCACTTTGGTCTCACAGAGCATAGCTCAATAAATACAAAAGAAATGAAATAATCTCATACAACTTATCAGATCACAATAAAATGAAACTAAATATCCACAGTAAAAGACAAAACAGAACAAAAACCATGCAGTCCATACATGGAGACTGATTAATACCTCTTCAATGATCAATGAATAAAAGAAATCTGGGAATTAAAAATTTTCTAGACTCAAATGACACTGGAAATAGGACATATCAAAACTCTAATAGTGAAGTTCATAGGTGTGAATGCCTACACTAGAAAAACAAAACTATTAAATAACCTAGTGATACACATAACTTAAGGTTCTACAAAATCAAGAAAAAGGGGCCAAAAACATGGAGAAAAGACAGCCTCTTTAACAAATGGTTTTGGAAAACTACCTATTCACTTGCAGAAAAATGAAACTACCTACATATTTTTCTAAAAATATGTTCTAAAATATTAAATCAAAACAGACCAACAACCATCAAATTGTGATATAAGAAACCAAAAATGCTGAAACTGCTAAAACACAGTAGAGGGAAATCACTTGAATTCATAAACACACGCAAGGATTTCCTGAACAGAACTCTAATAGCATAAGAAATAATGCAAGAATCACTAAGTGAGGGCCAGCCAAATAGCTCAGTGGATTGAAGTGCCTGCAAGCAGGTGCAAGGGGCCAGCTGAGCCTGCCTTGCTGGACCCACCCCTAAGGGGGCAACTGAGACTGGGCGTGGTGGTGCACACCTGTAATCCCAGCTCTTGGGAGGCTGTAAGCAGGCAGATCACTATGAGTCCGATCTAGTAATGAGACCCTGAAAACCCTGTAGCCCCTTCCTTAAAAAAAAAAAAGAATCAATAAGGGAGGTATTAAGTTAAAAGCTACTGAACAGCATACGAGTGAAGAGACAACCTACATAACTGAAAAAAAACTGTCAGCTAGTCATTTGACATAGGATTAGTACCTAGAATATATAAAGAACTCAAAAAAATTAAGCCCCCAAACACAAACGACCCAATCAAAACATGGGCAAATTACGCGAACACATTCCTCCAGTTATGTACAAACAGCCGGCAATAACTTAAAAAAGTATGCAGCATCTAGCCACTGGAATGCAAGTCAAAACAGCTCTGAAATTCAGCTAACTCCAGCAGCAAAACAGCTGTGATCAAGAACAAGAACAGAAATGGTTTGATATTGATATGAAGAAAAAGGAATTTTTGTAGATGCTCACACATTGATGGATGGATAAAGTAAATGTGATTTATATACGCCATGGAATTTTAATCAGTCGTAAAGAAGAATGAGGTCAAGGCATCTGCAGGAAAATGAATGGGTCTTGATACCATAATGTGAGAAGTCTGACACAGAAAGTCATATATCACATGGCTTTCCCTATATGTGAAATTCAAAATATACACAAGGAATAAAGATGAGACAAGAAACAGGAAGGCAGACACTTTGTAAATGAGGAAAGGAGATGGGAAGTGGGGAGGACTGAAAATAATCATAATCTACACATGTAAGGACACCTCAAACAAATGTAAATATTCTGTATTACAAACATACACTAATAAAAAAAGGAGCTACTGGGTATGAGGTGATATCTTACTATGGCTTTGATACCTACACTTCTCTAATGGTTAGCGAGGCTTACTGTCCAGATGCTTCTTGATCATTTATTTTTGGAGAAATGTCTACTTAAATCTTTATTTAAGAGCAAAAGGACAATGGTAAACTTTATTTGCTAAAATAGAGCCATAACTCACGATTTTAGCACTACTGATTTTTCTGTTCTTTCTGTATAACACTGACAATGTGTGGAACTATAATCATTATCCCTGAAAAAAACTTCAACTGCTAAGGACTATCTTTTTTGTTTTCTTCTGTATGAAGTAGCCTTAAAGTGAGAAGCACTCATGGAAGCTCACACTCTATTAGTCTTTTTTTCTCCTGTCTCCTCCGTTTTGGTTCTCCCCCTGAATCAGTATTTCTCAGAATGACATCCACAGCCTACCTTCTTTGGCCTGAGTTTGGTAGCAGGTCAAGCTTTGGTTAGAAAGCCAGACTTCTAGGCTCTACACCTGCCCTGTGAAAGGCAGTCTGAAGGGGGGCCTAAGGGTCTACTTCATAATGTCCCCAAATAAGCTTTCATGTCTGAGGAACAGTGCTTTAATGCTAGTATCCTTCCACGTTCCTTCCCCTTTTCTGGAGCATTGAAGGTCCTTCCAATATTAGTTTATTTTTAAAAAATCAAATAACACCTTTCTTCATTTCAAATTTTCTATTTTCTCTCCAACCTTTGGTGCCATTTCTACTCCTCTTAGGCAGATCATTTTCATTAAGCTACAAACAAGAGAAAACAGCCATAAAAAACTCCTCCCAAAGTCTGCCTTCTCTGAACTTTTGTGAAGCTCCTTGGACAGCTAAATCACCTGCAAGGCCTTCTGTCCCCTTCGATTTCACTCACCTGGTCCTTCACTTCTATCAAGCTCCATGACAACTGATCAAATCTCAAGTACCTAGTGTACCATAAATGACTTCTCTTCGAAATAATTTAAATGTGGCCTCTGGATACACTTTCTCTCTTGGTTCTGCATTTTAAACTATTCTTTTAAACCTCCTTTACTAAAGGTTCCTAATGTTTTCTGACCTGAAAGATTAGTGTTCAGAGCTTAACATGAAGACCTCTTCCCCATCTCCAGTGCTTCTGTGAGCAGCCTCCATCTCATTCAGCCTCATGACCTGAAACACAATCTATGTGCTAATGCTTCCTATTTTCCCAATCCAGATTTGTCTCTTAGCCATCACTGTTCCTCACCTGGAGCACTGGATCATCTCCTACCTGGTACCACCACCTTTGCCTTTGTTCACATTAGTTGACTACTTTCAACTTACTAGCATTAGTGATCCTTTAAAATTTCAAGTGAGATTAGGTACATTCCTTTCCAAATAATTCCAGTGACCTCCCAGGTCTGACCCGATCTTGTTTGTATTCCAATTTCATCTCTTACCAGCTTTCCTGTCCCTTATTCAGCTTTAGGCACCATGGCCTCACCACTCAACTCAAAACACTCCTGCCTCAGGACCTTTGTGTATGCCATTCTCATCACGGAACACAGTTCTCCAAATGATTCCTGATGTCAAGTGTCATCTGAAGAGATGACTTCTCGGACCATTGTACCTAGACAACATCCTGCCCTCCAATGCCACAGTCATCTTACATCTCTTAAATGGACGTCCTCCTCTTTGCAGTTCTCCCATCAGGGCACTTCATATATCATGTGCATCCCCTCACTAGAATTTAAGCTTGATCAGGACAGGAGCTATTGTTCATCACTGTATCCATAGTGCCTGGTATGTAATATACATCATACATTTTCAAATATTTGTTAAAATTTAAAATATAGTATCTGATCTGGTATAAATTAATGGATTTATTCACTTTAATTTCTAAGTAACATATTATAATACTCTGTTGATGCCAGTGTGTTTTCATTTTGTCCTAATTTCTGAATGTGTCTGAAAACATGAGTCATAATAAAACACATGTTTCCTATCACTTTCAACTGAAACTATTTGAAGAGTTTCTACTTCCTATAGAAAAGTCTACCCCTGGAGGGTCTGAGACCCTCCACATTGTGCCACCTGTCTTTAGACTCTTCTGAAGCCTTTCTCTAGCAAGCCCCACTAACCAAGGGTTTGTGAGTCCACATGCATGTGCCCACTGCTCATACCTTTCTGGGTCAGAAATGCTATTTTATTCTTTAGTTTGTTTTAATGCTACTCATTTTTTATTTTGGAACTACAAAGCTAGCCTTTATTTTAATGCTACTCATTTTTAAAGGCATGGCTTAAAGATTTCCACCTAAAAGAAGTTGCTCCTCAAATGCCACTGCTGAATTGAACAGTTCTAAGCGTGCCTCAAGCCTGCTTACCCCAAAGTGTCAGCACAGCACTTAGCAAGCATACATGACCTGCAGGAACTTCACAGGCTTCCTGCAAAACTAGCTTTGCAGCAGGACACAACTCACCAGCTGTCTCGCCTGGCTCAGTGTCACTGGCACTGCTGCCATCACTGCCTGCTGAAAGCATCTTCCTCTCCTGTGCTGCAGCTCCAGGTGTCTTCCTTTTCCCTCGAACACAGGCATCATTTTCCTCTGTGATCCGGTCCAAATCTTCAGGAGACATGAACAGCAATGGAAAGCTTTCTGTGGAAGCCCAAACTCTGAGAGCACTGCGGACTGGCCAACTCCTGCCACTGTGCCCAGCTCTGCTGCCTAGCCCCTGCAGTCCCAGACTGCACAGTCTGAACTGGTTCCCCCATGGCATGGAAGCAGCCTGACAACAGACCGGCTTGAAGGAGAAACCTAAGACCCAGACCCAGAGAATCTTTCCCCAAGAATTTTCACAGTGGAAGATAAAGCCCCTGTCTTTGGTGGTCAGCTGCTGCAGACAAGAAGCCACAGCAGTCATGAAGGAAGTGGGTCTGCAGTCGGAAAGAGCAAACCTAAAACATAAAGGAACAAAGGCCAGGTAATGAAGAGAGTTCTGATCTACTCAGAAACCTCAATTGAACTATGGCTCCAGGAATTTAAACAGTTAAAAATAGAATCATTGATAAAAGTATTAATATAAAAAAACTTACCTAAACGGTCACCAGCTACACTGCAATTAGAGATATGCAGAGACACATTCATTGTTTCTGTTTTACTCCTACCATGTTTTTCGATACCTAAATGTAAGGAATAAGAAAGAAAATTCAGATGTGCTTTGTGTATGTGTCTCTATGTGAGGTACTGGGGACTGAACCTAAGCTACATCCTTAGTCCCTTTTACTTTTTAAATTTTAAGACAGGGTCTTCTTAAGTGATGAAATTGCCCAAGCTAGGCTCCTGTCTCAGCCTCCTTAGTGCTAGGATGACAAGCCTGAGCCACCATACTCAGCTTCAGATGTATCTCAACCAGTACCTAAAAGTAGATTAGTGCTAAAGGGTCACAGCATCTAGACCCTGAGATGATCTGTAACCCAAACTACCACAATGCCTTTTCCTTGGAGAGGCTAGGGATTTGGCTCTAAACCCAGATGCACACGCACACTGGCCCAGCCTCTCATCATGGCAGAGACTGGCTTGCGTGCTACACAGCCTTGGTCGTCACTGCAGCAGTGCTCAGGGCTGAGGCTTCAAGAAGGTGGAGGTTTTGACTTCATCAGAGCAGGAGCCACTGAGTTCATGGCTCAATGGACTTAGTAGGAGGTGGGAACTCATTGAAAGCAGCAGGCCACTGGAGGGTGGCTTCAAAGCCATATGTACTTTGTCCCCTGCTCTTCCTTCTCTGGCTCTTCTCCGGCTTCCTGGCGGCCACAAGGTCACGCTTATCCTCTGCATGCCTCTCAGCCATGATGCTCTACTTCACCTCAGGCACACAGCAATGGAGTCAGTCAACTATAAAGCGTAAGTTCTGAAACCATGAGCCAGAAGAAGGCTTTCCTCCTTTTAAATTGTGTAGATCAGCTACTTTTCTCATAGCAATGGAAAGCTAACACACCAAGAGTGGTCTCCTCATATAAAGGATCATTATGAGAGATAAATACCAATCTTGTGAAAAGTGCTTTAGTATAGTGCCCAACACACAGGAAACAAACATTAAATGTCACTTCTCTGTAGACAAATTCATACTTTTGCTAACATTAAATTCTCTCTAATTATTAAAATAAAATTAAAATGATCTTATTTAAAAAAATTTATTAGTACATGCTTGCAGTACATATTGATTATAGTTGCTGTGAGTTGGTGCATGTACATGACACATCTTAACTCTTTATGTACCCTTCCCCTCTCGTTTCCCAAAATGATCCCATTGTAAATGGGATCTTTAAGTCATGACACTGGTATAACCTCCATGCTCTGAAGTGCAGTGTTCAATGAGGACTGGTACTTCTATGTACTCTACAATGCCTTAGAGATGAATTTCACTTTCTCAGTTTTGGACATATCACAATTCTCTTTCCAAGTTTCTTTGATTTCTGATAAAACATTTTCTTTTTTAAAATATCCCCAACATAAAAGAATTGAGGTTACAGCAATTTAATCCAAGAACCATGTTAACAATTTGGATATATTTTCTACGAATAATTTCTGCTTCTCTAGAATGTCAGTATTACCATTTGTGGTATGGTTACCAGGAAAAAAAAAAAAAAAAAGGAAAAGGATGGTAAAAAGCTACAGAGAAATCCACAAGTCTTTTTCTTACATCCACTTGCTTACTAACCTAATTAGTAACTTAACCTGCAAAAAACAGTAAAAACTATCATCGTCAGGTTATGTTCAAGTAACTTGGATTTGGAGGGAAAGGAGGAGGACTGTTAGGGTCATGAGATCATCTGAATGAGAAATTAAATATTCACTATACACCGAGATGTAACTGAGCATCCAATCTCATGTGCACATCCTCAAGCTCAGCTTAGTTTGCAAGTCATGCAGATATGCCCATGTTTATATGAGATTGATTTGAATGAATAAAGAATTGAACTCAGTACTCTGTGCAATTTGTTCCATTTATAGTTCAAAATATTCAAATTTTATTCTTTCCTCTGTAAAGGGCCAGCCAAAGAAATTACTACAAAAGATTTAAAGATAAATACATATAGAAAATACCTTAGAAAACACCTTACTTTTATCCTGAGACTTCTGCACATCACTGGTGACTGGTGAATGTTCCTTCACTGATAAAGCTAGAGCAGCCTCTATGCCTCTCTGGAAGATCTTGTCATCTAAGGCCACCCTAAGACAGAAACAAAATTGATACAAAGTTTTACAAAATGTCAATTTCAACTAAACAGTAAAACCTGCAGTTTCCTATATTGCTGTTAAAGACTAGAGAGAAATGTTTTTAAACAATAATCATCAACTGACCACAGGTAGTAAAACTCCTAAAATTGAAGAATGTCATGTTATACTATGTGGCTTACAAGTTTGAAACAGTAGCAGCATGTGTCTCCGCCCTTAGTATGTCCTTTAATGGTCATCTCTCTCTCGCCCATCAAGCACTTCCCAGGAAGCACTTGGTCCACTAAGACAGGCTTGCACTGAACATTGCTTCTGCTTACAGGTCTTTCCTGATTTCATCTATGCCTCTTTCACAGATATTACAGCCCTTACATAACTTTTTACAAGCTATATCCTTCCAACCTAAATCTTAACAAATGGTTTGCTACATTTACAGTGCACAAGGTACTGCACTAGCTGAAAAAAGTACCCTCAGGGAGTCTGCAGTATAAGAAAGAAGGTGGGGAAAGAAGATATACTAAGAATTACCCCATATAAGTCAGATTATAATCAATCTCCTATTAGATTGGTCAAGTATCAAGAAACATAAAAAGATGAAAAGTCAAAGACATAAGAAAAGGGTTATAGGGGCCAGGGAGATGGCTCAGTGGAATAAGCACTTCCCTGGCAAGCACAAGAGTCTGAGTTCAATCCCCGGTTCCGCAAAAGAAAAAAAAAAAAAAAAAACAAACCTTCCAGAAAAGAGCTATATACAGGAGGAAGCACTGAAATGCACCTTGAAAAATTTACTATTTTAAATAAGTTTCGTTAAGATATATTTCATATACCCTAGAACTTGCCTTTTATAGTGCACAATCCAGCAGTTTTTAGTGAATTCAGAATGACATCTTTTTTTGGATATAGGGTCTCACTATGTAGTCCAAGCTGGCCTTGAAGTCACCATGGAGCAAAGGCTGGCCTCAGCTCAGTTACAGGCAGGCACCTCCATGCCCAGCCATCACACTCTACTTTTACAACATGTTCACTACTCCCCCCAATAATCTCATATCCATTAAGAGTTATTACCACTTACACCCAGCTCCTAACCTACTCATTACCCATCAGATTGCTTCTATTTCTATGTCTATGTCCATTCTGGGCATTTCAAATAAGTAGAATCATAAAACATGTGGCCTTCTGTGTCCGGTTTCTTTTACTCAGCACAATGTTTTGAAAATTCATCCATGTCCCAGCACAGACCAATAGCTTACTTCTGGCCAAGTAAATTCCATCGTGTATACTACATTTAACATTTATCCATTCATCAATTGATGGGCACTGGATTGCTTCCATTTTTGGCTTATGAATAATGCTTTGAACAATTATGTGCAGGTTTCTGTGGGGAGGCTATGTTTCTGAGTTCCTTTGATCATCCACCTATTGATATGTAACTTTACACTGAGAAATCACCGAACTGATTCTCAATATAGCTGCACCCTTCAGCAATGTATGAGCCTCAGTCTTTCCACATCTCTATTAAAACTTGTCTTTTTGACAACAGACATGGAACAGGTAGAAAGTATTATTTTACTGTGGTTTTAATTTGCATCTTTTTATATTTATTGGTTATTTGTGTATCTCTGGAGAAATGTTTATTCAAATCTTTAGCTTCTTCAACTTACAATATCTCCCACCCTACCCAGGATCCAGAATACAAATGACAGCTAATAAATACCTCATGGCAGGCTGCTAAGTGTAATAGAAAGCTAGAAGTTATATCTTGTACTACTTTCACTTTTAGCGTATCTTTAACAGGATTACCTTTTACTGTTTAACGATACTTTTTTAAAAAATGTACTTAGTAGAAGGTCTACAGGGTCTCACTATGTAGATCAGACTTGCAGTGATCCTGTCTTCAGCCTCTCAAGTGCTAGGAAGACAGGCATGTGCAACCATACCCAGTCTGAATCACCATCTCAGCGTGCCCACAGGGGCAGGGCCAGCACAGTACACCTGGGATCGAACTCTGGCTGCTGTACTCTGCCTAAGCAGGCACTTAATCCTGAGCTATCTGGCTGGCCCTTAACAACTATTCATACACTACGAGGGCAAGTATCTTGTAGGAGTTCAGGACTGAAGACAGATGTGAGTCTGTAATTATTATTTTAATATGTAAATATGTGCTTTTCTGTTTGAAATTTTCAAGCTAATAAGGGCTTAATAGGATATATGTTCTCTGACATGTACTAAGTAAAACAAAACCTTCTACTAACCTTAAATTCTAACTTAAACCAAAAGTTTGAAAATGTATCTCTTTTAAATGAACAGAGCTAAGGACCAGCCAAATAGCTTAGGGGAGTAAAGCACCTGCAAGCAGGCGCAGGGGTCAGAGGTTTGATTCCCGGGCCTGCCATGCTGGCTATGCCCCCGGGATGCGCTGAGATGGCAACTGAGACTGGGCACAGTGGATCGCACTTGTAATCCCAGCTCTTCAGAGGCTCTAAACAGGCAGATCACTACGAGTCTGATCTAGTAGTGAGCACCCTGTAGACCTTTCCCTAAAATACAAAAAATAAACAAATAAAATAAATAAATAAACGAACCCAGCAAATGTCATGTTGCCTGTGTCTTACCTCTCACCTTGTTTTAGGGGCTTTCCCTTGTAGTAGGATATCTTCTCTCTGGGCAGTCTTCAGTGCAGGTTTTGGTTTGTCTTGTTTTAACTCTCTGGGTGATGTTCTAGATTTCTTGCTTAAAGGTATAGTTGCAGGAATAAAATCATCTATTCATGTTTGAAATAAAAATAAATTTCTTAGCAGTTGAAATTCCCTACAGTATGTTCATGTTTTATAGGTTAGTAAATTGTTCAATATTCAATTTAAAAATCATTTTTAGTGTTTCTCTCATTCATCCATTTCAACTCTTTTAAAAGAAAAACTATAAAGCCATTAGAAAAAATCCTCCAGTTTTCTTAATGAGAAGTGGAAGGAAATGATTTTTAATGAAACAAGCATCTTTTTTAAAGGCACATTACCTGTTCCTAATACATTAATTGAGCTAAGCAAAATAATTAGCGTGACAGGGAAGGACAAAGTGGCTCCTTCTGAAGAGTTTTAATTTTGGAACGGTGGCATTTTGTCTTCCCACTGCTACAGTGACCTTACTACTAGCCTATAAAAGTAATTTCATTTCTAGATTTTCTTTGCCAGTCCATTACATCTCATGGGTTTTTCTGGCCTACCAGTTGTTGCAGTTCTCATGACACAGGCCACTACTGTGGCCTTTCTTTGTATGTGTAGGGCTTTGAAACAGTCTCACTAGGTAGCCCAAGCTGGCCTCAAACTCCCAGCAATCCTCCTGCCTCAGCCTACTCAGTGCTAGGACTGCAGGCATGTACCCCCAAACCCAGCACTGCTGTGGCTTTTACACATACATCTGACACACATGGACATACAGATACTCTGGATCTATGCACCCTAAACACACGGCAGCATTTATTAATGTGTTTTTATTTCATGCTTTCCCACATAGGAATGTGACACCTTACAACTCTGTATACCCCGACCCAGGATTCAGAGCACAAGTGGCAACTTTTAAATACTTAATGGTAGTCTGATAACTGTAATAGAAAGCTAAAAGGTATATTCTGTACTACTTTCCCTCAAATTGTCAAAATATTTAAAGCTGAGCCCAAAGAAAAGCATTATTTTGAACTTAGGGATCACTAAAACACTTAACTTATGTAAAACTATGGTAGTTAGAGAAAGAAATAATAAAGGCAACATTTAGGCTGGGAGTAGAGCTCAGTGTAAAGCATTTATGCACATTGTAAGACCCCAGACTCCATGGCCAGCACCACACACACACACAGACACACACAGGAAAACTATTTTAAAGTGTAACAATCTAATCTGATGTTATATATCTCAAACTTCTGGATGAATGTTCTCTTTTTTTTTTTTTTTTTGTGGTACCGGATATTGAACTCAGAACCTTGTGCATGACAGGCAGGTGCTTATTCTATTGAGCTATCTCCCAGCCCCTGAATGTTCTCTTAATGACAAAGACAACCATATAATCAACATGGCACAGGTTAAACCTCATTTTTCTACATGCTCTGATTTTATATCACATATGTGTGGTTGGGAATAAGCAAAATATTAAAGTTAGACACAACATAAAGACTAAGAAAATAAGCTTCCAATCCTTTAAGCAAAAGTCAGAAGCTCTACTTACCATCGCTATCAGAGTCCTCAAACTGTGAGTAATTGACTGGTTTCTTATTTCTGTGACCAACATAGAAATTTCTCGTTAATACAAATGTCAATTTCATTCATTTGTCCCTTAAGGCTATTAATAGACTGTATCAAAGAAAATGCATTTGATTCTCTTAAAAATACTTAAATCTTAAACATGATTTGTATTTACAGCAGGGACAGCACTAGCTGAAAGTTAAAACCATACCTGAATTAGTTTGATACCAAACCACACAATGAACAATCACCACTGATATGCTGTTTAGCTGCTCTTGTTGCACATGCGTTCTTTCATGTGGCTTTCTATCTTCTTACATTGTAAACTTCTACACCAGTGGTGGCATGGCACCCACGCCAGAGCGGCTACTGCATCACTGAAAACTCTAAAAGATTCGCTGTCACTGCTCCAGACACTAAAAACTATTTTTAAAAATTTCTCCCAACTATCTAGTAATGTGCTTTTATACAATGAACACTTAAAAAAATTAGTGTGTGATTTCACTTCTGCTACATGAAATAAATTTTTGTACTGGTGTAGAAGGCATCAGAAAATACGACATTCAAAGTGAAAAAAATTGTATTTCCTTTTTTCTTCCTCTAAGTACGTAAATGAAACATTTCCTGACTTTTGTTTCTGCCTTCTGTCGAATGCTGAAGTGTGAATTAGCTGGCTTATCAGTTCACTGTGCTTTTAAGTACAAGTGGAACTCTGAACAGAAGGCTCGCTTAGTGCACAACTTGACCTTGCAAGTCTGCTTCCTCAGTTAACCACACTGCAGCACTAAGGGTACTTCATGTGGACTTCTCACATCCATATGTGACACTCAAAAAGTGTACTTACGCTACTTCTAATTCTCTAGAATTAAAGAATTTAAGAACTGAATAAAAAACCTCTTAGCAAAAAAGCACCAGGCATGGTAGCACACACCAGCATTTAGGAGGCAGAGGCAGGAGGGTCAAGGTGAGTTTGAGGGCATTCTGAGCTACACAGTAGGATTCTGTCTCAATAAAGCAAAGCAAGAAAAAACAGCAGAAGTATCCCAACAACTAAAAAAGATTGAAGCAGGAGAAATGCAAGTTGGAGTTTCAAACAGAATTTTGCAAAACCTTGTCCCAAAGTAAAATAAAAATTTAAAAAAAGGCTGAAGATGTAGTTCTGAGACAAAGCACCCTGGGTTCTATCTTCTCTACCAGAGGGGAATAGGGTGGTGAGGAGGGATAACACTCAAGGATTAAGCTACGATGAATAATTCTTACTTGATTCATCAAACACATCTTAAAATGAAATTAGTTTTTTTTTTTTTTTTTTTTTTTTTTAAAACAGAGCATGTGCCGGTGAAGAATGCAATGACCACAAGCAGTTTGGTGCACTGCCTTCATTTGTGCTAAGGCACCAGGCGTCTCCTCCTCACTGCAGTGCAGATGACAGAACAGCGAACACAGCCAATGGCAGATTAATATTTTAATAAAACAGTATTGGCTGTGGTGCTCCTAGGTCCTAGGGAACCCTCAGGGTTTGCAGACTACCCTTCTGTTGCTCCGAAGGGACTACATAGTCACCACCCCGAGACTTCAAATCGATTCCAAATTCAACACGTTGGAAACAGAAATCTCGATTCCTTCACATCTTCTAAATCTGTTCTTGTTCCCAGACTTCTTCAGTTACTGCACAGATCCAGCAGCTCAGACCTAAAATATAGTCATTTTTGACTCTCTTTTCCCTTACTTCCAAATCCACTTTTCAGCAGTACCTTCAAAACACTCATCAAACTTGTGTGCTCCGTCTCATGCCCACTAATAACCTAAGCCAAACCAGTGCCCAGCGATAAAAGTCTCCTAGTAGTTTGCCTCTCCTATTTTGGCCCTCCCACTTCCTACTGGATCTCCACAAGCAGCCAGTGACCTTTACAAAAACAAAACTAAATTTCTTTCTATTATTTAAAACTCACCACTGACTTCCCACTGGACTCAATAAAATCCAGCCTATTTCTAAGGCCTTCAAGGCCTTCTAGGCCCAGTATATGTCCACTTATCTGACCTGCTCCCCTACAACTCTCTCCACTGCCTGCCAGTTCCACAGCTTCAGCCTGCCCCTCAAACACGGTCAAGCTCAGGCTCTTGTCCCCTTTGCCTGGATTAACCCGTCTACGGTAAGGCTTTCCTCTGTCTCGCTATCACTGGGATGCTAGTTTTCAGCCCTCCTAAACTTACCTTCTCCTAGAACGTACCCCCAGCACCCAGTACATACAGAAGGAAGCACGTTCAATCGCCTTACTACTGGCTCACCCTAGGATTCCAACACACCCAACAGCGATTAAGTCGAGAAGTCGCTTCGAAGGGCACCGTCGAAAGCACAGGCTCTGGAATCAGGCGAGTCGGGCTAAGCCCCGTCCAAAGACTTACCAAGTGTGGCACAAGTAAACCGGCCTTTATACCTCGGAGTTCTGCGTTGATAAAGTGGAACTATCTACTCTTTCTAAGCCGGATGATGAACACATTAAACAGACACTCAAGGAAATGTAGGGCGTTGCTCAAACGCTAACACAGCAAAGTTTTATTTGCAGGGGGAGAAAAGAAGCGGAGACAGCTGCACACGGACGCAAAGGGAGCAACGCGCCAGAAGGCGCGGGCGCTCCGAGGCCACAGGCCTCCGCCCCAGAGACGCCCGCATAACCGCCCTCCCACCCCGCCGCCTTCCCTCACCACCTGAGGGACGTCACAAATCAGTCACCTTGCGGGCCGCACCATGGTCGCCTACTAGACCGTGAACCTACACCTCTCAGGGTCTGGTCCGCACCGGTGGGGTTTCCAGTTCCCGCCTAAAACAGACAAGGTGCGCCCCGCCCCAGGACCGCCCGCCCTCCAATCGCTGCCCAGCAGCCTGCGGCGGCGCATGTACTCCAAGAAGAGAGCGCTTGGTCACGCCCCTCGCAAAGCACTCTCTTCCGCTTCCGGTAGCCACAGACCACGGAAGTTTGTGCCGAACTCAGTTTCTGTCTTGCCACTGCACTTTCGTCAGAGCAGCAGTTTTGGGACCGACTCTGAGACGAACGATAAGGGTAGAAGTACACCTTGTTGAACTTTTAAAATGATTAAACTCGGGTAGGCTGGAACAAACAGGCATTTTGAATGAGGATATTTCTATACGGTGCTCAAAAAGAATAAAAGGGGTGAGCAAATCTGTTGTGGAGGATCTGCTGGTTGTAAAACAAGTCCGCAAGTCCCCTAATATCCCTCGGTACCCGAGTCTGTGACCAGTGTGAGGTCCGAGCGCTGGTGAGTTAGCAAGGTAAGACTACCCCTGGAGCAAAGAACCCCGCGAGCTGAAACCTTTGAGTGAAGGCGGTGCTCCACGCGGCGGGCTTTCGGCCCGCAGTCGGCCTTGGCCTCAGCCTCACGTCTCTGCGCACTGGGCTGTAGGAACTCGGTCCGTCCTCCCGTCCCTTGTTAGAAACCTCTGATTTTCACAGCTGCTAAAGCCCCCGACAAGGATACAGGATAGACCATTACCCTGAAAAGCGAGTGTTTGTCGACACACCACGGGACGGAGTGTTGATCGGATTGAAACAGATTCGGTTTACTGAAAGTGATTAATCCAAACTACATTAGACCATTGAAAACTCATATTTTTGCAACTGTTAGTCCTCCGCTATCATGTGTCTTTACTACTGATTTTTACCGTGTAAACCGGATAGCCTGTAATTTTTATACTGGCGTGTTGTTTAGGTAGTTTACTTTGTTATTGCTGGCTTCCATTTATTGATTATCTTATTTCACTTTCTTATGATTTATATTTTGATTGATCATTATGGCAACTATCTCCAACGGACAGTTAGGCAGTAAGTGACAGAGTCAACTACTTGAATGATGGAGCTGTTTATTAGCTCTCCCCAGCATCCTGCCGGGCACACAGAATAGGACAGTTCAGAATCCTTCGCATTTCAAGTGAACTTTTCTAATGGGAGGAAAAATAGAGCGTGGTAGTCGTCCTGATTCAGGTAAGTACAGGTAATGAGAACTTGTGATGGGTCTCAATAGAAAGCTGGATCAGGCTTTCTAAAGGGGAGCTGCCTACAGTGAGACTGGCTATCCAAGGAAATGAAGAACAGTGACAGTGCTGTGGGGAAAGTAAAAGTCACTGAAGCTTAGAAGTGAAAAGAGAAGTTTGGTATTGACACATGTCCAGTATGTTAGAAATTAAAATTAATGTATATGTGTTGGTAAGGAGGAATGCACACAAACAAACAAAATGTTTAGGGGCCAGGGAGATAGCTCAGTAGAATAAGTGCTTGCCTGGTAAGCGCAAGGCCCTGAGTTCAATCCCCAGTACCACAAAAAAAAAAAAAAAAAGGGGGGGGGGGATGCAGATGCACCTGCAGAAGATTCTGGGGATGTAAACTGAGGTAAGGAATTTGCATTTTATTCTGAGAGCAATCACTAATACAGAAAGGATTTAAAGAGATGAGCAGTATGATCAGATAAGTGCATTTCTTTTCAAAAGAAAGAAGATTGTGACTTTGTTGTCCAGAATGGTATGAGAACTGATTTCCCAAGAGAAAGCCTATCAGAAGGGAGTCCAGTTAGGAGATTGATGAATAAATCCTTGATTCTTTTTGAAATGTCCGTTTTTCTCTGCAGTGAATATCCTACACTTTCTATGTTCTGTATACCTTCTTCCCATATAGGAGATCTTCTGACACTTTCTTAAGCTCCTCCTATTAGATCTTATGACCCAGCCTCTCAGGTCACCAAGATCACCACTTGGTTCCTGCTATATTTCTTTGATTTTGAAATATATTTCACTGTTTCATAAGTTCTATATCCTTGTATGACTTTCCTAAAAAGCCTTTTATTTTTCCCTATTCTTTTGCTGGTATTCAGAACCCTTCCTAGGAATACAAAGTTCTCTGTGACCATAGTTCTTTCCCTTCAATGAAGTCTAAAAAGAAACTTCACTGAAAAGAATCAACACTTTGTTTATATCATGAAAATGAACACAGGAGGAACACTAGAAAAAACTACAAAAAGTTACTTAGAGTCACACAAATGAAATCTGAGTGATGAAATGATTTTTAAAAATGATAAGGGGAATGATTAGACATCCCGTTTCTTTTTTGTTGGGGAGGGGTTTGTACAGGGTCTCACTATGCAGCTTGGACTCAGTAATCCTCCTGTTTCAGCCTCCCCAGCTCTGGGATTACAGGCACACACCACCACTCTATGTCTTGGTGCCTGGGTTGGCACATCCTGGGTGGGGGCCAGCACAATATATAGTACTAGAGATTAGACCCTGGGTCCTTGCAATTGCTAGGCAGCTGTTTAGACTGCTGATCTAACTCCACAGCTCTAGACATCTTGTTTGTTGTGGATTTATAACTTAATGCTTCATTTTTGTTCTGTAGAAATCTTACCAAAGAATATGAAGAAAAGTCGAGAAAGGTTCTGCAAAAAAGAAAGAGAATTTGTGTATGCATTCAAAGTAGGAAATGAATGCTTTGAACTGAGGGTGCCCCTTCTATTTCCTGTTCAAGAGAACCCCAGTCATTTGCATGGACGGTTGATGCTGCTCCACAATTTGCCATGCTTCATAGAAAATGGTGAGGACTGATTTTTAAAAAATTGCTACCACTTTATTTTCATATGTACTCTGTTGCCATTAAAATTTTTATGTTACGAAGCATAGAATCTCCAATTTTATTTGTTCATGGTGCTAGGAATTGAACCCAGGGCCTTCTGCATACTGTGTGTAGCTCTACCCGTGAGGTACAGCACTGTCCTACAAAGTATAAAATCTGAAAGACATTGAAAGATGAAATAAATAAAACGTAACCACTCCTACAAGTAAAACAAAACCAGTACTACATTCCAGAACATTGTGTTATTGAGTAACTTCCTATAATCCTTATATTTGTTTATAAGCAATTTAGTATAAAAATTAAAATATATAATGAAAACTTTGTTGTAGTGGGTAAAAGAGAGCGCTTAACCTCTGAACCATGTTAGAAGGATTCATAAAGACATTTTGGTATCACTGATTATAATATCAGAGAATCATATTGCTGAATTGGTTACTCTTTTTGATGATCCAGTTTTCGATTTTGAGGTAGGAATACTGATCTTTCAACAATCTTTACCCACTTTAATTAGTTTTGGCCAACCAGGGATTGAACTCAGGCCCTTGCACTTGTCAGGGAAGCACTTATTCCACTGAGCCATCTCCCCAGACCCCATATTAAGCTATTCTAAAAGGTCTGTATTCTATCTCAAAGACTGGGGAAAAAATTTTAACCGAAAAAAAAAATGTTGATCATGGAAGGTCGGAAAGAGAGCACAAGAATTTCCTAGCACAGTCACATCATGTTAACAAGGAAACCTGACATGAAGTGGTCAGTTATTTGCTAAAGGTGGCAATGCCTAAAATCGTGGTCCTTCACCAGTGCCCAGGTGTCAGCTAGGGTTTGTTAGAGATGAGGCGTCTGCCCTGACTCGCGCTTCCAAGTTAGGTACTCTAGGATGGCGCTGCAGCAGGCCTGCCATCAAGGAACTGATGTGCACCGGAGATTGTGAGCCACTGGTTCTAAAGTCACAAACAGTGGCAGCAAGGCCAGAGCGTGCTGTAGCTGTCCCGATTCCTTGCCTGTTCCATCCTCCAGTGTCAGTGCCTGAGTAGTATCTAAAACTGATGTCACAAATTTTCTAAATCAATTTCAGTATCATTCATTTCTCTTTTAAATTTAAAAGATGTGATTATAGGCTTTGAAGTTTCCATTTATGAACAGTAACCTTCAGACTCTTAAAATCCACAGGTGTTTTTTTAGGTACATATGTCATAGCTAAGGATTTTGATGTTTTTCTATGTAATAACTATACTAAAGAAAAATAATTGTGAAATTAGCTAATATGTTCTACGTTGATTTTACTTTAATTGAAGATTCTCTCGGGAATTAGTGTCACACTGGAATCCCTGAAGCAGATAAAATAATCCTCTTTTTACATCTAGATTTTGCTAATGATGTCATTCGTTGTCCCTCTTATAGACTTAAAAGAATCTCTGAGCCAATTTATAGAAGAAGAATCCCGCCAAGATTATGATGGAAATGCTGAAGCAGCCTTGGAAGCTGTGAAATTGGGTGAAGTAGATTTACATCAGCTGGCAAGTACCTGGGCCAAAGCCTATGCTGAAGTAAGAGCAGCGGTCAGGTTGTATGTGTCATGTGTATTCTTCATGTGGATGAGGGTTTTTAAATTGCTAAATGTTGAAACTCATAGGACCCTTTTTTCTCTACATACCAATAACACAATACATGTTGCTACTTCTGTGCTGCTTTCCTATGTCAGTGTGAGCGTGTAAACTAAATATGGTTGGGTATAATGGCATATACCTTCCCAGCACCGTGGGAGGCTGAGGCAGATGGATTGTAAGTTTGAGCCCACCCTGGCCAATGTAGCAAGACCCTGTTTCAAAAATTTTTTTAAAGTTCATTTTTTTTGTGGAACTGGGGATTGAACTCAGGGCTTGCCAGGGAAGCACTTATTCTACTGAGCTATCTCCCCAGCTCCAATTCATTTATTTTATGTTGATATTATAAAATTGATTAAGGTAATGCTATGGGTTAATAGAAACCGCAAAGAACCAAAGAATTAAAATACTAGCTGTGTCAAACTCCAACTAAAACCCAGAAGTGTGTAATGTAGTCATACATTAGCTACTAAAAACCCAAAGAAGACAAGATACTAGGTAAAACAGAATACTGCAAAACAACTGGCAACTTTCAGTGATCAAAATTGTGGATTTTGCATTTTATATCCTTTTTCACAGTCAAGAAAAAGATTATTTTTAAATGTTATATAATGTACATATAAAACAATAAATTGTAATAGTGGCTATACATTATCTTACATGTGTCTCATAGGTTGGTTATGCTATATATATAGTGTGAAACTATTATGGTAATGAAGAATAAACAAAAAATATATGTCAGCTGTGTGATAACATACAAGTGACACTCATTTACATACACTAAAAAATTCTGTAGTACTATCAAAAAATTTTTTTAAAACTATGTAATTTAGGGCCAGGATATAACTTAGCCACATAAGCACTTGCCTGGCAAGCACAAAGTGCCAAGTTTGATCCCCAGTACTGCAAAAATCAAAACAAAAGACTACATACTTTAATAAATAAATTCAGTAGAGAATGATAATACTGAGAACCATCGTCACATCGTCAGCTAAATTTTCAAAAGTTTGTTCTAAGCTGACATTACTTATAAATGCCACACATTTATTTCATACATTTCATTTCTTATAAAAGATCTCTGATAAACATGTAGAATGTTCAAGGATAACACATTTGAGATGAAATTGGATGAAATATTAATACTGTTTTTAATTATCACAAGTGTTTTTTTTTTTTTTTTTTAATATATGTATTTCGTATAGAGCCTTGCTACACAGCTCCAACTTTTTTGTTTTTGGGGCAGAACTGGGGATTGAATTCTAGGCTTATTCCACTGAGCCATCTCCCTGGCCCCCACAGCTCCAACTTGTAATAATCCTCCTGTCTCAGCCTCCCCATGCCTGATTTTGGTGGCTGGCTCAGTGTGAGACCGGCATGGTGTGGGGTACCAGAGATCAAACCCAGGTCCTTGTGCTTGCCAAGCAGGCACTTACAGACCGCTGAGCTATCTTCCCAGCCCTACCTCAAGTGTTGAGTGTTGCACATTTATTTAACCAATCAAACAGAATAAAAATCAAAATGGCACAGCATATATTGTACATGATCAAAAACAACTGTGTGTAACAGAAAGACACAGCAGGGGCAATTAAACCAAAACTAGCTGAATATGTACAGGATGACTGACTATTACATAGTAAATAAACTTAGAACAGTTCCAAGTGAGACAGGATAATGGAGAGGTTGCCATGCAGGCACAGACTGAGCTTCCTATTGACCTTTACCATGAAGCTGTGGAGGGATACAAGAGGGAGTGAGCTGATGAGCTGGAAGCCCTCGGCCACTTGGGATTGCTGCGTCTAGTACTGAGCAGTTACTGATTATTTTCTCAAGTGTTCAGATGCAAGTTTTGTACACAAGTGCTTTCAATTACAAAACTGAACTTCAAGGGCTGGTTAGATGTCTCAGTAGAATGAGTGCTTGCCTAGCAAGCCCAAGGGCCTGAGTTCAATTCCCAGTTCTGCCAAAAACAACAACAACAAAAAACTGGACTTCATGAGAAATTGGAAGCATAAACTCAAATGCAGTTGAGTGTTTACATACAATGATGCTGGTTTTCCACATTCTTTTAAAGTTAAAAAAAGGGACAAAAAAGGTGTGGGGGGGGCCAGGGAGATGGCTCCATAGAATAAGCGCTTGCCTAGCAAGCACAAAGGTCTGAGTTCAATCCCTGGTTCCACCAAAAAAACAAAACAAAACAAAACAAAACCTTCGCTGTATTAGGGGCCAAGGAGTTGGCTCAGTAGAATAAGCACTTTCCTGGCAAGTGCAAGGACCTGAGTTCAATCCCCGATTCAGCCAAAGACAAAAAGAAAAAAAAAAAAACCTGAGAATTTCATCTTTGCCGGGCGTGGTGGCGCATGCCTGTAAATCCCAGCACTGGGGAGGCTGAGGCAGGAGGATGGTTGTGAGTTCGAGACCAGCCTGAGCTACAAAGTGAGCTTAAGGCCAGCCTGAACTGCACAGTGAGACCCTGTCTCAAAAAAAGACCAAAAAAAAAAAAAAGTGAATGGAGGAAGGAGCAGATATTAAAGCCAGCAGAGAGATGGATTACATAGTTATCTGGTATGATATAGAGAAGTCTGATTAAGTTGGGGTTTTTACAAAATACTGTTTTTCAGAATGAAAATTACAAAGATTTATTTTGTGAAAAAGTCTGCTAGGTGTACTGTGATTGCCAGTTAGGAGAACAGCCAATAAATCCCCCTTCTCCAAGCAGAATAAAGCTCTAATTTTGGATCTGCTGTTTAGGTCATACATGATTTCTGTCTCAGAATCCTTTGGGCTGACATTGAAGAACCCAAAGTACTCAATTATGATTTTAAAACAATAATATTTTACAGCTAACTAGTCAGACATTAGAAAAGTTATCAAAATTTTCACAATATCAGATTTGGCAAATTTGCATCAAAATAATGTGGCATAAATCATAAAACTAAAGCCCTCCGTGTGTGTGTCTCCTCGCACATCTTCCCACACATGCTGGGCAGTGCCACGCGTTGGCTTCGTTCCAGGGCAGAAGCTGGTCTCTCAGCACTTGACTGGCTGCCCGTAAAGGAACATAAGGGATTTTCTTTTCTTTAGACTATTCTAGTACTTAAAAAACAAAGAAACAAAAAACAAAAAGGCTCTTTTGGTCTTTGGTTTCTTGACAACCACCAGAAAAAAGTCATTTAATGGGTTTCTTTCTTTTTTTTTTTTTTTAACAGTTGAAAATATAAAATTCTACTTTTCCAAAGTTATATACATTTTTTTTCTGCACCAGCATCCTTGTATAGTAAAGGTATCTACTTTCATGTTAATTTGTTTCAATGCACTACACTTTATCTTCAACTTCATTACATGTATACACCAAATGACAAGCATGGCTTTTACGGCCTTTATGATTTTTTCTATACACGTAGATTTTGAAAAAGTGTTTGAGCAGTTTGCCTGGTAATGTGACACATGATACATGTACCTTGTTCTTATATTTTTTTTGAGGAGGTGTAAAATAAAACTTTCAGTATTTTTTATTCAGATATTCGTCATCTTAAAAACTGTGTTGCAGTTATGTTCTTTGCATTACTTTTCAAAACTTGTTAGTTTTTTCTCTCATGGTACACTTTTCTTCTAATTCTTCAAGTTGGCAGGCAGTATGAGAAAATCTTCAACTTCTGCCCTTTGGGGGCACTGTAGTGAGTACACAGTTTATCAGATTTTGAATACTTTTTGAAATCACTTCACCAGTGAAATCCTGACCAAAGGTTCGTGCATCGTCACACAATACATACAGTTTTGACTTCATAGTGAGCAGAAAAAGGTTCTTAGAAGTCTCTCATAGCATCTGCCTCTGTCCGGTAGTTAAGGGCCACGTCCCTCCTTGGAGAGGCCTTCTTACCATTGGCTTGGGGGGATGCAGAGACATGATCAGTGCTGTGGGATGAGTTGGGCCTTAGTGCTTTACTACTATTCAGTGCAGGTGCTAGAACCGCTTTCACCCAAATGAGAAAAAAAAAGCTGAGTTGGAGAACAACAATTTCTTTGTCTTTTATTTGGTTGGATGGTCAGATGAATGGCTGAGTTCCTTTCTTCTGCACCAGCACCCTTGTATAGTAAAAGTATCTACTTTCTTGTTAATTTGTTTCAATGCACTACACTGTATCAATAAAATTGTTTTTTTTATTATATATATATATATATATATTTTATATAAAACAATCCAACACAGATCAGCAGTCCACAATAGAAGCAGATTATCCCTAGAAGTTGTTGACTTGAGCCATTCACAGCTCATTATAATACAGTTTTATATACTTCCATTTTTATACTTTTCTGCTGGATGGTTAACAATGAGTTAAAGCAAGACCTATATAAGAAAAAAATGTAACTTTTGTATCAGATAAGGTCATTCAGGTACCCCCAGGGTTTATCCTGTAACCCTGTACCCCACTTTGTAGATCCTTCGTCAGTGTCAGCCATGTGGATGCGTCATGGCCATTGCTTGACAAATTTGCTCTCTGTGGAAGCCTGAGAGAAAGTTTTCTCTCCTGTGACTCTCCTTAGGCACGCTATATATATGTATGTATGTGTGTAGGTAGGTAGATAGATAGATAGATAGATAGATAGATAGATAGATAGATAGATAGATAGATAGATATAGATATATAGATATAGATATAATTGATCACATTCCTCTGTGGCCCCATAATATCCTTGATCAGAAAATTTGGGGCACTACTGAGTTACATGATGTTACAGTACAGTTTCTCCCATGTCTTGAGTCTTCACTGACCTTGAAAGGCTAGGGCCAAAATGTTGGCTGACCTTGCAGCCTTTTTTTTTTCTCCAGTTTTTGATCTACAAACTTAGGTTGTTAACCCTCCAGAAGAGAAGTTTATTATTACCCTACAACATATACAGTTCAGTTTACCCACACTGTTAGTCTAAATATCAGACATCTTAGGCATAACATCTAACATATATTTTCCATCAAGTATTGAGATACTACACTCTAAGTCCACATAGAATATGAAGAAGAAAAAAAATAGGATGAACACTTACATATATTTACATAGATATTTAGAAATCCATCCATATACAGCATAGTAGTATTTTAGCAGGACTGTCTTGTGACATTTTTTTGTCTTATTTTTCATTTACTACCCTTTAAAAAAGGGCAGTACAGTAATAGCTGGTATGTCATGATAAGAAGTACATATTTAGAAGACCAGAATGGCAGGCCTTTGGAGTGTGACCCTTCTATTACCTTTGTTTAAATTCCGTGCAGTTGCTTGGTTCACAAGTATCAGCATATATAGTTAGTTGGGGTGAGAATCCTACCACTTAACTGCTAGTTTCAATAATCTGATGTTTTCAGGATCATAGTCTTACCCATCTCGTGTGTATAAGTGAATGGTCTTGCCTTTGTCATGTTTCTCCTTGCCTTCAAAAAAATTGTTGTTTTTTTTTTTTATGAGCAGAATAGATTTACTGAGGGAAAGAAACCTCCTGTCCAAGAGAACGACGGGAGGGGGGCCCAAGTGGATAGTTACTCCCAAAAAATTGTTTTTAAAAGGCTGGTGATAGAGCTTAGTGGGTAGGTCCTGGGTTCAGTACAATACCATACACATAAGCACAAAAGACAAAATATGTTGTATGAAATACCTTTTTGTGTGGCTCTGGGGATTGAACTCAGGATCTTGTGCTTGCCAGAAAGGTACTTATACTGCTGAGCTATTTCCCCAGCCCTATGACATACTTTTGTAAAGCAAGAGGCTCCCTGATTTAGTAATTAAAAATACAGGACACTGCCAGTTGTGATGGTGTGTAACTATAAACCTAGCACTCCAGAGCTGAGGCTGGAAGATCTTTTTTGGGGAGTGGCAGGGAAGATCTAAAGGTTGATGCTAGCCTGGACTATGTAGCAAGATGCTATCTTAAATGAGTAAATAAATAGCTACATGTCTAGATACCTGTAATCCCAGCATTCAGGGGCTGAAATAGGGGAATCAATAAAAGTCCTGACCAGCCTGAACTACATATTGAGACTCTACCTCAAAAAACGCAAAAGAAAGAGGGAAAGAGAAGGGCCTGGGTATGTAGCTCAGTGATAGAGCATGTGCTTGGCACCTGTGAAGCTCTGGGTTGGTTCCCCTCACAGAACTCCCACAAATAATTATGGAGCAGCAGTGAGTTTGGAATTGCAGATAAATGAATAATTTTTAGTATAAGTATATCCCACATGTTACATGGATCACGTTTATGCTAAAAATTACTCTCCTAATTTAAGTGAAAGTCCTATATTTTATTGGCAACTATAAACCACAAGTAGTAGTTCCTTTTAAGCCCTGTTTTTTTTTTGTCCTCTCAGTGTCGTATAGTTACATGTCCATGTTTATTTACATAACACACCATTTCAGAAGGCTGATATGCCATTAATTATCACACACTCTCACACACATTATTTTTACTAAGAACAAACATCAGTTTAGCTGTGACAGAATACCATGATGCCACTGAGTGTAGGCTGTAAAGAGAGACTCAAAAATAGCATGAAGTCCCTCAAGTAACCTTCTCTTTGGTAAGATCAGTTTCAATTGATTGATGGGAGCAGACACTAGATTTTAGCAGTGTTAAGAATGCGTGAGACCAGTTATATAGCTCAGTGGCATGGAACCTGCCTGGCAAGTGAAAGGAGGTCCTGAGTTGGATTCCTGGTACAAGAAAATACATGAGCATATGGAAATGAGAAGGAGTATGTGTATTCCCCTTTTCAGTGCTAAACAGAAACCTACATTTAGTGCTTGTTTCTCAAGCAGTAGCTTCTATCTGAACATTGGCTGGCACTGAGTTTAAAACAACGCTGCAGATTATCGAAGCTGAGTGACTGGCTAAATCAGCAGGCCTCTGGGGTTACATGGGGCTCATGAGATCCCCATGATCTCGTCCTGGCTCTTTCCTAGTTTCCACCTGTGCCTGCAGGGATTTGACCAGAGATTGAATCATGTGGGATGGTTGTGATTCTTAAAGGAGTGCCAGGTCAAAAGGGGCATATAGTTCTCAGAGTGAGCCCAGGGGAGTGGGAGAGGTGATATCCTAGTTCTAGGTTAACCTAGTCCCCTGAAGCTCCTCCTGTCTGCTGTGACATTTGAGTAACACAGCAAGAAGATGATTTGCCATGTTCAAGATCCCTGTTTCTGTGGTCTATTGATTGTTTTAAAGTAGGTTATCACTTTACATAATATCTTGCATCCCAGTTTTTACTGTTTTCACTGGTAATAAAAGGGAAGGCTGTTTATTTAGATAATTTTTTTTCTTTATGTACTTATTTGCAAATATCAGCAATGGAAAAATACATCAAGATCTTCATTTTCTTTTCCTTTGCCATTTATGTAATCATTGACAAGGCGCCTTGCAGCCTGTCTGTCCCTAGTGTGTGTGTCTGCAGAGTTGAGGTGACTGCAGAGATGTACCTGCATCTCTGATTATATCTGTGTGTGCTCAGTGGAGCCCTTTAACATGGCTCTACTTTTCTAGTTTAGCAATATTTACTCTGTCCCTTTATCACTGTGTATAGCTATCATTTTATATGCTAAAGAGTTGATATTTTAAAGATAAATGTAATGCCTTTTAGAAAAATGGATGAAAAGATCAAAATAGGAGCAGTGCATGTGTTGAATGTAGATATAAGTGAATTGGGTTTTAGGGTTAGTGCATCGTCAGAGAGGAAAGACAGTTCACCTCATGTTCTAAATACATCAGTTTGTAAAACCTCTGTAGAGCCATTTTAATAATTAGGAGCTTTTACTGATTATATAATTAAAACATGCGCATTATTGTGACCTTGCAGTGCATTAGAAAGTGCAGGGTCTCAATCACCACTGTTGTGAAACAGTGACTGCTAACACTTTTGTTGGTCGCCCCTCCTTGGAAGGAGTCACCCACAGTGTGCACCACTGCTGTGCATGCGTCCAGCCTGCTCACCGCACTGGCACCCTGTCTTCTCACCCCGTGGCCCCTGGCAGCCACGGTTGGGCTTACGCCTCTCCATATCCTTCTCTGTCTTTAGTCTTACATAACGTATGAGTGGCACCTGGGTGTGCGAACTTAATTTATTTTACAATTTTGGGGAAACAATTGCATTTGTGCTTATGGGGGGAAGATGATCACAGCTGTGTTTGTAGAGTTTGCGTATAGAAGTAAAATTTTGCAAAATGTTTGTTTTCAATCCAAACTGCAAACAGAAACATTTGTGAACCAAGGCATTGCTATAAACACATGATGTAAGTACAGCACAGGGTTTTTCTGTCCTTATAAGGTATTAAAAAATGGGGTGATACTATCCATACTTTCCTAGTGGTGTGTTACATGAAGATACCGTGTCCTGTTCTAACAACATCTGTGTATCATCTCATAGACCACATTAGAGCATGCAAGGCCAGAAGAGCCCAGCTGGGATGAAGATTTTGCAGATGTCTACCATGACCTGATCCATTCTCCGGCTTCTGAGACTCTTCTAAATCTGGAACATAATTACTTTGTTAGTATCTCAGAACTTATTGGTGAAAGAGATGTGGAGCTGAAAAAATTAAGAGAGAGGTATTTCATATTTTTTCATTATCATAATTGAGAGTTACATTGTCAGATATGGTGGCTTAAATAATTGTTTTAATTTTTTATAAAATTAAAGTATAAAATAGAATAATTTATTTAATATTAGAAATTAGTTTAGTTTTCCTTTTTTTTTTTTTGCAGAACCGGGGATTGAACTCGGGCCTTGCGCTTGCTAGGCAAACACTTATTCTACTGAGCTATCTCCCCAGTCCTCAAAATTAGTTTTCTTGTGCACTTAAGTATGTAATTTCAACTGGGAGAGTCCTCACAGTGTTATAGAACTTCTCTATATTTTTAACCTGAAATGTTATGCTGGACTGACATACCTAGTAAGAACTAGATGAACTCTCCTGAAGGTTTGTTATGTTCCTGTTATGACTCAAGGTGGCCATCTTCTCTGATCTTCCTTCCAACCCTAATGTAATAGAGTACTAGTAGCCATAGGACTATAACTTTTCCTTTTTTATAGAAGTGAAAACTGGCTTTAAAAAGCTAAGTAACTTTTCTGAAGGCAAGCTGGAATTTTAAGCTAAGAAATATGACTCCAAAGCTATGAACCACTTACATGCTTTGCTATCCTCCTAGTCACAACCTTCTCTTTATTGTCCTGCTCCAAGTCCCTGCCCTGGTCTCTTTCAGTTAACTTTGTAGACTTATTTACATTAGAAAGAAAAAACACTAGTATTGTTCCAAGAAAAAAAATTAATTTGAGTGCAATCCTTCTGCCTCAGCCTTCCAAGGATGGAATTATAGGTATGCACCACCCTTCCTAGATATTCCAAGAAATTTTAACTAAATTTAAATTCATTCTTTCTGGAGTACTTAATATAGTATGAAAATTATAGCTTTCTGACTCTTTTTTTTTTCAGAATTAATAAAATCCTCCTAGCATTTTTATTTTTAATCATGGCTCAGAAACCTACTTCCTCATGTATAAGTTATAATATGAATTCATGATATACTCTTCCTTCTGATCTGTTTCTCTGTTTTGACCGAGGGTCTTGTTATATAGCTGGCTTTGAACTCACTGTGTGGCCCCAGGCTGACCTCAGACGCCAGGCAGTTTTCCTGTCTGAGCCTCTGGGATCCTGGGATTATAGGCATACACAACCACATCTAGCCCATAGGCAATTGATTTTAATATATCAGAATCTATTAACAGTTATTACCTTAAAATATTTATTTAAATCTTTAGATGTACATGCCACTAAGAATTTTGTTTAATGTTACGGATGTAAAATTTCTTGGGTTTGGAAGTATATTAGAATTAAATCACACATTTTTGTGTGTGTGAATGGTATACCCCAAAGAAGTAAATTTAGGGCTGTGTCCTACTCCTTGCTTTTATTAGCTTCCTGTTAAACCGTCAAGACTAGCAAGATGACAATGATATTTTATGTTGAGGTCTAGCATAAAGAAAATTTAAGGGGCTGGGGAGCTAGCTGAGTGGTCTAAGAAAGGACCGGGGTTCGATCCCTGGTACCACATGCTATGCCTACCAGCCAGGCTGAGACACGAGGATCACTGAGTCCAAGCTCTTAGTGAGACCCTGTACCAAATAAATAAATAATTAAAAATACATTTAAAAAATTTTATATGTCCAAAAATCATAAGCAGCTTGATGTAGTAATTATGTACTTCTGAAGGTTAGTCTTCCAGATACTGGCTTGACATACTTGTTATATTGTATGTATTTGTAGATTTTCATCACAGTTCTTCTCTGGGCCACATAATCTCATGTCAGAAAATAATATAACCGTGCCTGTGTCAAAAAGAGCATGATACTTTCAGACATTTATCACCTTTGTTTGTAGTTTTAGATTTGTTGGAACAATTTGTTCCTTTCTGCCTGGAATACTTCCTGTATGGGTAATTACCACTAGGTAAATAGTTAAAGCTGCTTTGTTCCTAGGGAACACAGTAATTTAATTTTTTCCCCCCTTATTTTAGCTGATAAAATACTGAATATATTTTAAATAAAAATTTTATGTATACAATTGAATGTATTTTAAAATATACAAAAGTGTGATTACCTAGTACTAATTGTCTGATTTTTTTGTTTACTAATAGCTAGATCTTCAAATAATATAACCTTCAATTCATTCTAATTTGGTTCCTAGATCTCTGATTTTTAGAACTATACTTATTCTGTCTGAGAGTAGTTGGCCCTTTGTATTTGTGGATTCAGCCAACTGCATCTGAAAAATATTCTGAGGGAAAAAAAAAACTACTGTTCAGATTTTTTATATTCTGAGGGAAAAAAAAACTACTGTTCAGATTTTTTTATCTTGTTTCCTCAATGATACAATGACAGTTTTACATAGTGGTTACATTGCACTAGGTATTATAAATGACCTAGAGGTGGTTTTAAAATAAGGACATACATTGGCTGTATGCAAATACTGCACCGTTTTATGTAAGGGACTTGAATGTTTTGGTCCCCCGTGGGGGCATGCTGACCAGCTTGCACCTTGACTCCCTGTGCTCTCATCACTAGTGCTCTCACTCAGCTGGCACTTCACCCTAAACTGGAGGTACTCTGTGGCCTGCTTGCTATAGCTCTCTGAAAATCCTGCCTCTGGCCATAAGTACTCTGAATTTTTTAAAGTACATGATTCCTGTTCTACGTGATTCTTATCTTCAGAAACTGAATTGACTTGCTAATTATTTAACTTTACTAATACTTTGATAGTTTTTTTTACTGTGCAGGAATTTATTTTATTAAAAGGCGAAAGATTTATACGATCTGAAGAGAAACCAGGGTATAGGAATTTATTTTATTGATATATTCTTTGACAAAATTTCTAGATGGGGCTTTGCCTTTTATTTTTCTTTGTAAATATATAAATAATATAATGCATGCATTTTAAAGACAGTTTTGCAGTTTATATATGTCTAAACTGTTAGCTTGGATAATTAATGAGCTAGTATTGCAATATTTATTTTATAGACAAGCAATAGGACTTAAATTGAAATTCACTAGGGTCTGTGGAGGCTCACCAAAAATGTTGGTGCTTAAGTCACTTACCCAGCTCATGAATAGAAGTGACACATTTTCTTACTTTTCATTTTATTGCTATTTTTTGTTTTGTCTTTAAATGATACTTCTTAACACACATCAGTACAGTGATAGTGAGCTTTTGTCTTTAAATGCCTGTAAGTTATGCAGGTTGCAGAATTGTCATACCTGAGGTACTGGTTCAGTCTATATTTAGTATTTCACTTGAAATACATAAAATTTCCCTTGACCTTAATCATAGAAATATACATTGTATTATTACTGGGGACCCCTGCTGTGAGTCCCTAGTGCCCTGTAAGGCCAAAGCTAAAGGAAAGAACAAGGGACAAGATGGTGAGGGAACGGGGACCCCGGCTGGCCAGTTGTTCATGGGGAAGAAAAGCCACAAGGCAGCTGGGACCTCAGTATTTGATGATCACATTCACATTGAGGAAAACGGGGAGGGATTGCATCTGGATGTGCTAAAACAATGGGTAAGCAGGCCAGGCTTGAAAAAGAGGAAATGCCACATTCTTGCAAAGGGCCAGATTCAGGTTGTGGTTACCAAGTAACCTGCTGGTGGCCAGTTTGGCTGGGGATTTCCTCTGGAGCATGCAGGCCTCACTGGAAATGGTATCTCTCGCAGCCCGCCTCTCTGGGCTTCACTGTGGCCACTGGGGAAGGCTGTGCTGGCCCAAGGCCACCTGCTTGCTGTCACGAAGAGGCCAGTCACTAATTAAGCTGAGAGCTACTGTAGGACGGTCACCTCTGTGTGGCCTGCGCTGCTCTGGTGAGCACCGTCGGTCGCACTGGGGCCGCGGGAGGGCAGTTGGCATTCTTCTGTGTATGAGCTGTTGTTTTAGCTGCTTACATTTGGGACATATTTAGTGTGAAATAAGTGTTCGAAAAATTTTATTTGTAGATTTTTTTCTTTTTTCCCCCTTACAAGAAAACATTTTTTAGAAAATCAGAGCTGAGCTGTTTCTTTTAAAAAGTGGTAGTGATACTTTTTTTTATCTACTAGAGGGAACACATGGAATGTAAAATATTAATAGAATTTATATCAAAATTTCACTTACAAATATTTATTTCTGATTCTAAATTAAAAAAAAAACCCTACAAGCATAATCTTCACCTGACCTGTAGTAGTTTTTAAGACATTAATAGGGTGACTTGCCTTAGGACTAAGTAGGGATTCAATGATACCAAATATTTAATATGAGAAAATGTAGATACATAGATAAATCTATGTACAAGACCCTAGGTACAGTCCCTAAGTGGGAAAGGAAGGATTGAAGGGTGGAAAGATGGAAGGAAGGAAGGAAGGAAGGAAGGAAGGAAGGAAGGAAGGAAGGAAGGACGGACGGACGGACATGTGATGGACAGATTTGTAAGTTTTACTCATGAACAAGTTTTACTCATCACATATGTAAATACAGTATCCTAATCATTGTAATTAAATGTACATCAATTTCTAAGAGCAATTTACTTAACAAAAATGATAGTGAAACTCAGTTTATATCTGTATTTTGTTCTAGATCTTCCAATAACTAATTCTTAAATGACCACATTTATTAAATATGCATACAGCCAGACACAGTGATGCATGCCTATAATCCCAGCTACATGAGAGGCTGAGGCAGGAGGATTGCTAGTTCAAGGCCGGCCTGGGTAATTTACTTTTTTTCTTGGAGGAACCGGGGATTGAACTCAGTCCCCTGCACTTGCCAGGCAAGTGCTTATTCCATTGAGCCATCTCCCTGGCCCAGCCTGGGTAATTTATCAAGGCCTTCTCTCAAAATAAATAAAAAGGGCAGAGGATAGCACAGGAAAAGCAACAAAGTACAGCTCAGTAAATTTTCACAAAGTAAACACACCCCATCATCGTCACTCAGATGAAGAATAAGGTATCTAGGGGCCAGGGAGATGGCTCAGTGGAATGAGTGCTTTCCTGGCAAGCACAAGGGCCTGAGTTCAATCCTCTGTTCTGCAAAAAAAAAAAAAGAATAGGGTATCTTCAACCCTTCAGAAGTCTCCCTCACACCCTTGTTGCTGCCACTGTCGTCCAACAGGTAAGTGTGATCTATTTTTCTGACACCACCCATTAGTCTCTCCCATAGGACATCCATTCTATATTTGGACAAATGAAGATCAATCTATGTATATGCACAGGATAGCATGGATAATTGTACTGCTGACTTCTGCTGGTCTGTTGAAAGGAGCAGTAATGCCTAATTTTTTTTTTTTAATTTCTTAAACTTTTTGAAACCAATTTTATATGCTTATATCTGGTAATCTAAACAACTAATTTGAAGCCATTGTGCAGTATAACAACCATGGTTGAATTTCAGTTACTTTGTTTAGTGAAATTCTGTATTGTTTCTTTTTTTTTTTTTTTTTGCATTTAATGCAGAGCCTACAGGGCCTCACTACAAGATCGGATTTGTAGTGATTCTCCTGTTTTCAGCTTCCCAAGGCGCACACCACCACGCCCAGTCCCAATCACTGTCTCAGAGCACCCCAGGGGGCGGGGCTGGCATGGCAAACCAGGGATTGAATCTCCGACCCCTGTGCCTGTGTAAGCAGGCGCTTTGATCTGCTTAGCTACCTGGCTGGCCCTCTGTTTCTGTGTATTTTTTAAAAACTTTTTTATTTTCTTTTAACAAAATGAAGAATGACTACACTGAATCTTCAGATTGTATATATGTTCTCTAGTGGTAATTTTGCATCTGAGCAATGAGGCTCTTAGAATCTAATTGGCAGTTTCTGCATGTAATTTAGTAACTTTCAGAAATTAAGGTCCCCTGTGTTCATGTACAAATATGACAGACTTAAGGGCCAGCAAGGTAGCTCAGTGGACTAAGCACTTGCTTAGGCAAATGCAGGTCCGTGTTCGATCCCTAGTACCACATGCTGTACCAGCCCAAACCCCAGAGTGCGCTGAGCTGGCCAGAGTCCAGGCATGGTAGTGCATGCCTATCATGCAAGCCCTGGGGAGGCTGAAAACAGGACGATCACTAGGAGTCCAAGCTACTCTGTACAAAGTAGTGAGACTCTGTACAAAGACATTAAAAAAATTGCATATATATATATATGCACACACATATACATACATATACATGTATGTATATATATATATATATATATATATATATATATATATATATATATATACACACACACACACACACACACACACAAATTTAGATAAATAGAAAATCTTTGTAAGGTGAACTTGCAGAACACTTTTTAGAAAATTTGCAGCTGGGACCATATCTGGACTATTAAATATTAGCTGAGATAACTTAAAGATCACTTGGGTTTAAGCATTAAATTTATATTATAGTTCAGGTGCACAAACGATGTTGACAATATATGACGTTACTGACTCAAATGCTCACCAGTATTGTAGTCAGCAGTCCTGGATAAGTGGCTGTAGAGCAGTCGCTTCACTTGTGCTTTGTCCAGTTAATCTGTTGCTCAGTGTGTCACAAGTCTGGTGAGTGGGTCTGATGAATGTATGTCTTAGACAAGGTGTTGAAATGGAAAAGGTGATGCAGGAATTGGGAAAGTCACTCACGGACCAAGACGTAAACTCACTGGCTGCTCAGCATTTTGAATCACAGCAAGTAAGTGAAATATGCTATTTTTTACATACACAGTCTCATTTTCTTTTACTTACTAATTTTTAAAAGAAATATTAAGTGGTTGGCCCATTGTATCTTTCAGGATTTAGAAAATAAATGGTCAAATGAATTAAAACAATCGACAGCCATCCAAAAACAAGAATATCAGGAATGGGTGATAAAACTTCATCAAGACTTAAAAAACCCTAACAACAGCTCTCTGAGGTATTGAACATTATTCTTATCATTTAAAATTCCACTATCAGTAATAGTTTATATTTATTGGGAATGTGAGGCTTGTATATATTATTAGAGTGCAAGTAAACATTCAAGGTAATTTTATGTCCCTTTTAACACCTTTTGAATTATAGACTGTATGTGTATTGTTTTAGGGGTGGGGAATAGTGTTTTGTTTAAAATAGTGATTCCTGCCCCCCAAAAAACTTTAGCTGTAGAAATCTTTTAAGGTATATACTTTTAAATACCACATAAACTTTTGTTTTCCTCAGTTTCTGCTTATTACCATTGGGTGAATGAAAAACACTCTACTCCCTTAAGCAGAAAATCGAAAACTGTCTGATCTGTAAATAAAATAATACTGGACAAATTGAGATGTGTAATTATAGAAGCATGGCTAGAAATAGTATGGAGGAGTTCCACAGCCCCTGTTGTGCATGGTACAGTCCTGTGCTGTGTTACACACATCGCCTTAGATCTTGACAGTGCTATTTCCTGGCTGTATCCTCATTTGCTTGAGTTTGTACTTTCAAATCCTAAGTATATTCAACTTAAAATGCACCATGTATACTGTAATAACTATTTTCACAATATGGTAATATGTACCCTAAACATTTTTAAACATATCTTATTAATATAATGTTAGTCTCTCCTGCTAGTTTTGACTGGAAAGAAATAATTATACCTAGTTTTCTCAGCCATTGTGTGCCCAGCTCTCTGCCCAGGATACAGCTCTTGACATCAGCACATTAACATATACTAAGTAAATATTTATGGGATGAAGGGGCAGGTTTTTGTTAAGCCCTTTATCTGATAATTACCTTTTATGGACTTGCTGTAATCTTTTACTTGACTAATATTTTCCTCAAGCCCTTGGTTGCAGTCTCTTAATAAAACTATTCCAAATCGTTTACTCACTAACCAACCTTTTTTAAAATAACAGTGAAATAGCAGAATATAATAGGAGTAGACTCAAATAGAGGAAAGAAAACTATATTATGCATATATAAATGTTATATGTGTTGAGTCAGAATACAAAGTATAGACAATATATTGTAGACAAAAAAGTCGAAAAAATAAATAAAATGTGGGTCTGGCGAGATAGCTTAGCAGTCTAAAGGCAAGTTTAGGGACTGTGGCCAGCCCCGCCCCCAGGGTGGATTGAGCTGGCTGCAAAAAGTTAACAATCATGAAAAGTCCCTCACTACAAAAGTTACCTTCAGTTGCTTTACCTTTCAGTTTCAGAAAGCCAGCCATAGGCTCAATCCCATTGTGTAAATACTGGCCTGTTTTTATTAACCTTAGTACTCCTATGAAAAATATTTTTACTGTGACTTTCCTAATTTGCTTTCCTTTTGGATAGATGTTTACTTGATGAGCGGAATCCTATTTCCCACAAAACTTCGTAGGCTAAGTGAGGTGTGTGGAGGGATAAAGTGTCTGTTTTAGGTGGTCAGTTTGGTGAATTGTGATAAAATTAGTCATGAAATCACCACCAGAATCAAGACTGAGCATTTTGGTTTTATACTTTCTGGACCATTCCTTTCCCCCTTCCTAGTCCCTGTCAACCTGTTTGAGTTCTGTCCTTATATCTTTGATGTTTCCAAACATCAGATAAATGTAATGAAACTATATGTTGTAGTTAATAGCTTCCATCTTTTATTTGGCATGGTAGTTTTGGGGCCCATTCATACTGTTCCAAGTATCAGTACAATTTTACTTTTTATTCTGGTCAGGGCCTCACATCTTTTTTTTTTTTTTTTTTGTGGAACCAGGAATTGAATTCAGGCCCTTGCGCTTGCCAGGGAAGCGCTTATCCCACTGAGCCATCTCCCCGGCCCCTCAAATTTATCCGTCTCTCAGAGCAGTCAGTGAAGGTGCTGGTCAGGGCCTTTACTTTTTATTCTGTTACTCATTATTTTATCTATTTACTTGGTGATGAGGTTTTCAGGTGTTTCAGGATTGAGCAGTTGTAAATGAAGCTGTTACGAACATTCGTGTATAGTTCTTTGTACAGATGTATGTTTTGTTTCTCTCATGTTAGCACCAGGCCATATGGTAGGTATATGCTTAATTTCATAAAACATTGCCAGCGTTCCAGAGTACTGTGCAACTTGCGTTCTCACCACGATGCATGAGAGGCACAGCTGCACCACATTTTCACCCCCTCTTAGTGCTGCTGCTTCACCACTGTAGTAGGCTTTGTAGTTAATTGCTTGTTCTCATATTCCTTAGCATTTCCTTGATGATTGATAATTTTCTGTCTATGTCTCTCCTTGGTGTTTCTTATTATTGAGTTGTGTAATACATTGTGTACGTATGTTATAACATACAAATCTATTACCAAATATATTTTTTAAAATACTTTCTTCTTGCTCTGTGGCTTGGCTTTTCATTATCTTAATACTGTATTTCATAGAGCAAAATTTTTCATTTTAATTAGTTGCCTAGCTCTCTGCCCAGGATACAGCTCTTGACATTGGCACATTAACATATGCTAAGTAAATGTTTATGGGATGAAGGGGCAGGTTTTTGTTAAGCCCTTTATGTGATACTTAAAAAGTTTTGAAATTAAGACTTGTTTTTCAGGGTAGTTTTTGGTTCACAAAATTAAGAAGGTACAGAGATTTACCCCTGGCCCACATATAGTAGCATACTACATTGCAAGCCAGATGTGTTGGCTCACACCTGTAGTCCCAGCATGCAGGAGGCTGAGGTGGAAGTATTACCTCCAGTTCAAGGCCATTCTGGGCTGTTTAGTGAGTTCAAGACCATCTTGAACTACGTAGTGAAATCTGTCTCAAAAAACAGAGAGTTTGTAGGGAGAACCTACATTAACACATTGTGCTCAACCAAAGTCATTTGGGGTCACTCTCCCAGTTACATATTCTGTGGGTTCAGATGGATGTATAGTGACATGTATCCACCATGGGAGTATCATGCAGCTGTTTCAGTACCCTAAAAATTCTGTGCTACAACCAGTTCTTCAATTTTTAAATGGTTTATGTCTTATCTAAGACATCTTTGCTTAATTCATGATCACAAAGACTTTCTGTTTTCTTCTAAAAATTCCATAGTCTTAGTTTGGTCTTTAGTCTTGGTTACTTTTCTCAGATTGCTGGGACAAAATACCTGACACCCAAAATTAAGGAAAGAAAGATTTATTTAGCTCACAGTTTGAAGAGGTTTCAGCCCATACTTGGCTGGCTCCAAGGCAGGGTGACATATGACTGAAGGCAGCAGTTCATGGCAGTTCAAAACAGCAAAACAGCAAGAGCTTTAAAGAGGTGGGAGCAGCAGTGGAGGAGCAGTGCTGAGTCAGACTCTCCCTCCCTTACACTGCCTTCAGGCTCTCCGCCCCAGCGAGGTGTAGCACACCGTAATCCCAGCAGTGGATCATGAATTAATCACAAACTCTAGAAGTCCATCCAATGGCTGCATGAGGCTTTTGGGGGACACCTAGACAACCCATGACACTAAGTTTTTGTTACAAAACTCATTTGGTTTTGGTGTCAGTGATCATTAACCTGAAACCGTGGGGGGTTTTTTGTCTATATTTCCATTGTTTCCTCTTTGTTGAAATCTCCTGTGTGTCCTAACATCTTGTCTGCCTTCTCCATTAGGTCTTTTAACATACTAGTTGTAGTTATTAAAAAATCTCTTTCTTTTAGACTCAGTATTTGAGTCATCTCTAAATTTGTTTCTGTTAATTGTTTTATCTCTTAATTTTTTTCTTCTTTTTGCTATTCTGGGTGTCTTTCCCCCAATCTTTCTCTTCCTTTGTTCCTTTTTTCTCTGAAGGCTAGATATTTTAAATATGAGAAGAGACTAAAGTAAATAATAGTTATATGCAGAAATGAACAGGCAATGGGGCCGGGGGATGGCTCAGTAGAATAAGTGCTTCCCTGGCAAGCACAAGGGCCTGAGTTCAATCCCTGGTTCCACAAAAAAAAAAAAGAAAGAAAGAAATGAACAGGCAATAAATGTGAAGGTGGTGCAGATCCTGTCAGTAGTTGAACAGAATTTGCTTTCTGTACCAGTTAGAAGCTTCATCTACAGTGATAGTGTAGTGCTACTTGATGGCTGGGTTGGCCATTGAGATTCTGGAGGGGTTTCCAGTCTGTGTCTGTCCCACAGAGATTTGGGCAGTCTGTGTCTGTCCCACAGAGTGGATCTCCTCTCCACGCTGTTGCCGTCTCTCCTGGCCTGAGAGTATTGCTGTTTGTTACTTGGTGTGAGTCTCAGTGGGGACAGGCGAAGGTTCCTTTGTCCCCCTATTGTGCAGTTCTGTCATCTTTGTCCACCTTATGTGTTGGGCAGATTACATATGTCCAAGTATAGGGCCATTTGTGGCATCTCTGCCTGTGTCTCCTTCCCTGGTTTCTCTTGGGACCACATGGTAGGACCTAATGAGTAGTCTTTGCACATGCAAGCATCCATGCTTTCTAAGTCAGCGTGCCAGCCCCCACTTGACCTTCAGAAATCCATTTTCCTCCCTTGTGTGACAATACCTATTTCAACCATATTGTGACAGAAACAGAATTGTTCATATGTCCTGTCTGTACCAGGAGCACCATGCTCAATTCTGTTTCCTGCATTACTTTTTCTTCATATCTTTTCTTTAGATCTCCAGAAAAGTATGATTGTATAAATTTTCTGGCTTTCCCCCATTGTTAAAGTGGGAATAACATTCTCTGGTAGCTTTTTATATCCTAAGGTGGGAATATAATATATATCTAATTTCAGTTTAGATTTCCCATATTCACTAACAAAATCAGTGGGATAAATGAGTCACTTTGGATTAACCCCCAAAATTTAGTCAGTAGAGAAGATGACTCTCATGGACTTTTACCGTCTTTAGTGTACTCTGAAATTTGAATTGAATAGTTGTACAATGACAGCTCCACTTTGGAAACCTTTTTAGGAAATATGAAGAGTAGATGAAAGAAACAGCTTAGCAGGAAGAGAATGTTGGAGGTTTAAAAACAGGAAATGATTTTTTTAAAAAAGAGGATATATATATATATACATTAAAACAAACTTCATCGTGGGCTGGGGAGATGGCTCAGTAGAATAAGTGCTTCCCTGGCGCCTGAGTTCAATCCCTGGTTCTGCCAAAAAAAAAAAAACAAACTTCATCTTTTTCTTACTTTAGTAAGCTTGTTAATTTTTATTGTTATCACTTCATCTGTTTAATTTTTCCTGGAGCTATCCCTAATATAGGATGTACCATATGTTTTTACACATAATGCGATTTTAAGTAGTAAATCAATACATTTTCTCATTTTCAGACCACTATGAAATTTTAAATGGTAATATGTTAATTGACGTTTTAATGATTGAAAGAATATTTGCATTACTTGGTGTCCCCCTGAGGAACTGAAAGACCAAGTGAGGCTTTTAGAACCTATTAGTGCTGCTGATCTTATCTTCATGGATGAAGATGCACAACAATAAGTTGTGCGCTACTTTCAGCTGCTCTGTTTTCTCATATTTCATTATGAAGTTTGCTTTCTTTTAAGAAAAGACTTTGAAAAATATACAGAGAAAAAGTGTTTCAATTTTATTAATTTCAGTGAGGAAATTAAAGTTCAGCCAAGTCTGTTCAGAGAATCTGTAGAAGCAATTGGGAGGATTTATGAGGAACAGAGAAAGCTAGAAGAAAGTTTCACTATTCACTTAGGTAAGTATATCAAGTTTTATAGTTATAATTTATTCCAGCTTCTGGTACTGACCCTCTAAGATTAAAAATAAAATCTCTAAAATGTGCATAGCACATATGAAAGTTATTTTCATTTCAAATAATTGCCCTTATGATTGATTGAATATAAGTTTGCTATGTTAGCTTATGTTATTTTAAAAATAGATTAAATTATAGTAGTTCTTAAAACAGGAGACCGTAAAGCCTATTTTAAATTACGATTTGTAGCACAGATTCATCTGGATGATTGCCATAGAGCTGTGAATCTGACTCATTCTGCATTTTCACCTTTCTGGACCTGTTGGCCCTCTCATCAGGAGCCCAGCTGAAGACCATGCATAATTTGAGATTACTGAGAGCAGATATGTTGGACTTCTGTAAGCACAAAAGAAATCATCGCAGTGGAGTGAAGCTCCATCGGCTGCAAACAGCACTGTCCCTTTATTCCACATCACTTTGTGGCCTGGTTTTACTAGTAGACAATCGAATTAATTCATACAGTGGCATTAAGAGAGGTGAGTTGACATCATACATAGTTATTTCATTAAATTTCCTTGTAGTACTATTCGTATAAAGCAAGAAATTATGGGGCCGGCTGGATAGCTTAGCAGATTAAAGCACCAACTTAGGCAGATGCAGGGACTGGGGTTTGTGCCATGCCAGCCCCGCCCCCAGGGTGTGCTAAATGTTGACTGAGACTGGACGTGGTGACACAAACCTGTAATCCCAGCGATTGGGAGGCTGAATACAGAAGGATCTCTACAAGTCCAATCTGTGTAGTGAGATCCTGTAGAACCTCTACTAAATACATAAGAAAAAAACAAGAAAGAAATTATGGAGGGGCCAACCAAATAGCTCAGGGGATTAAAGCACCTGCAAGCAGGTACAGGGGCCGGGGGTTCAATCCCCAGGCCTGCGAAGCTGGCCCTGTCCCCCGTGTGTGCTGAGACGGAGAATGAGACGGTGTGGTGGTGCATGCCTGTGATCCCAGCACTTGGGAGCGTATATACTGGAGAATCACTATGAGATAGGTCTAGTAGTGAGACCCTGAATACCCTGTGGACCCTTCCCTAAAATACAGGGGGAAAAAAGTATGGAAAAAGTGCTTATTTTTAATCAGATTTCAGATACAACTAACAATAAACATACCAGCTATAGCTGTTTTTGATTTGTTGCATATATTAACACCGATAGATTACTTCATGAGATTAAATTTTTCTTAAAACATTGTTTAATAGTGTGTAGTATTCCAGTAGGCTCCTTATTTCAGGATAAGACTAAATAATGAAGATATGAATGTGTTTTTCAGTTTAGAAGCAGATCCTGGCTCAGTGAATTTTAGTTTGTCTCTTTCTTTCGTCTCTCTTTTTTTTTTTTTTGGTGGTACCAGGGATTGAACTCAGGGCTTAGCACTTGCCAGGCAAGCACTTATTCCACTGAGCTATCTCTCTGGCCCCCTGATTTGTCTCTTAAATGTACAAAAAAGTTATTTTTCCCTCTTACTATGACTAATTTTTATGATTATTTCTAAGTTTTATCATACATGAAAAGTATTGAAATATATAGCTCCTTTTAGAAGAAGCTTGAATGGATTAATTTCTCCTCCTAACTGTAAGAAACTTGATGTATTTTGTACCACTTGGGGGAGTAGATTATGATCATATTATCTATGACTTAGAGAAGCACTTGGAATTACATTAAAATATCATTATTTACTTTTTTGAGTGAATGAAAACCAAAAATTTCTAACCAATACAAATTTACTATGCCCTAGCTTAACGTGTCACTATTGAAAATCATAAGAAACTGTACTTGTAGGTTTTCGTTTCTGTTTCTCCGTCATCCCATTGTCTGTAAATAGATGCTAAACGTTTGATGGCTCACATTTAGAAGTTTGTGCACGTTTTGCGTCCCTTAGATTTTGCCACTGTTTGCCAGGAGTGTACCGACTTCCATTTCCCCAGAATTGAAGAGCAACTGGAAGTCGTGCAGCAGGTGGCGCTGTACGCCAGAACCCAGCGAGGCAGCAAGCTGAAGGAAGGGCAAGGTCGGTGTGCGCTGCGGTCGTGGTGTGCGGGCAGTCACGGCCTTCACACAGATTTATGTGGGTGCAGGCTCGAAGGAAGAAAGTAAGAGCTGAATGTAAGACCCTCAGAGTGTTAGGTTCTGCTCTTAGTGTCCTTTTCCGGATAATTTTTTCCAACATCATTAGAGACGACCAATTTTTTTCTTTTTTTCACTTTTATTGTTACAGGGCATCCAACCCAGGCACTAGGCAGGCATTCTACCTCTAGTCACATCCCAGGCCTAGGGAAAGATGGCCTGGGTGATAACTTAGTAGCAGTGTGATGCCAGGTTCTGGGTTCTATCCTTAGAACCTTAAAGTAAAAATAATAAAATTTCGTTAAGAGTATCTCCAGAATGACTTAATTATTACTACAGAAAGCTTTGAAATCATAGAGTAAGAGGAAGCACAAAGTACATACTTTTTAATGTTCTGTATTTGACTTATATAGCATAAGGTTAATTAGTTTTAGGTTGTTTTAAAAACTCACTAGGTCCTTAAGTAAATTCATTTGCAGTCCCAACTACTTTGAAAATGTGCAATTTCATGATTCAGTGTACATTATAGAAGAATCCCGTCAAGTTATACATATCTGTCACCTTTGCTGGTTACCACTTTATTTTTTGTGTGTGGTGAGAACACTTACCCTCTTCACAAATTTAATATGTATCAGAGTATACTGCTGTACATTAGATATCCAGAAATTATTCCTCTGGTGTAACTGCAGCTTTGTACCCCTCATCTCCTGCTCTGAAGACTCGCGTTAGCCACTGTTCCCCTGTTTCTGTGAGTGCAGCTGGTTTGGGTTTCACATGTGGGGTCATAGAGTATGGTAACCCTGGTATCCAAGTGGTGCATGTGGGTACCACATGTGAGAGCATAGGTACAGTAGATTGCTTGAGACCCCAGGTTAAAGGGCACATACCTTCGTAATTTTGATAGTGTTAGCAGTTACTGTCCACAGTAGCTCTACCAGATTATATTTCCTCTAAAAGTAATTGGGGCTTTGCTGTGGCAGTATACATTGTACATATACTCAGCCAGGATCAGTGCAGCAGTATATGCTGAGGCCCCCTGAGAATATTTCAGTGTACCCTCTTACTCTTCTGATGTCTTTTTCTTCCATCATATTCAAACTAGCAATGCTCTGTTCATAAACATTTTAATATTAATATAATTAGTACTGGTGACTAAAAGCACAAAGACTGGGGTCACAATAGGTGTGGGAGAAGATGGATAACTAGAGTGTACCCTATAGAAAGTATGCTATAGATGACAGGAAGTTTGTAAGCCACATACAGTTAAGGAACTGGATGTGGATCATGGTATTTTGTTCTTGTTCAGGCAACTACTTTGTGGTTTTATATGAGTCAGTACAGCAAGTTAGTTCATAAAAGAAAGCTTTCCCAAGTGAACCTGCATGTTAGAGAAGAGCTTTAGGAAGACCCTCTTCCCAGCTCTTCCATCTCAGCACATGCCTGCTATTTGTTCTGCACACTCCACTCTGGTCCCTAGCACCTGTTTATTCTAAAATACCCTGTTGTTTTCCTTCTTTGGTTGTACTGGTGTACCGCTACAGTCCATGATAAAAGTGCAAATCCTACTTTTATGTACATTTAAAAAAAATAGCCATATGGAAAAGGGAATACATTATGAATAGAAACTCTTTCTTCCTTAATAAGAATTGTTTGTATCCCATATAAGCAAAATTGGATCTTTGTTGGTTGTTTTGTAAGTTGTGCTATAATCAGAGGTATATTCAAAACTTATCAATGACCTGGCTCTGTATTAGACTTGAATATTAGATAAAGTTCCAGCAACTGAGGCTTCTCCATGTTTGTCTCTTCAATTATAGAATATGTTTTTATAAGATACTGTGATATAAATCAATTCATCAAAGTAGTCATTAGATAAAAAGTTATTTTCATTTAGATAATTAAATCATTTTTATTATTTATATTTTACTCATTTGGAGTTTTCTAATTCAGAAGGTAATTGCAAAGTAGATTCTAAAATATTTTTAATTGAATTGGAATAAGAAAATAGCTTCTTTAAAAAAAAAAAAGGAAAATAACTTCTTAAAGATCTCTGAAAACCTAATGCTCACTTGCAGAATTTGTGACTTGCATTTGTGACTTGCAAAATTCAGAAGTGTCTTGGGTAATACATATAAATTTGTTTGGCCTGTTTAATATATATTTAATGCTAATATTTTTAGGTTACCAGCATTTATCTTTCCAAATTTATGCCATCAAAAAAGACAAATATTGACTGTCTGAAAAATTCTGTCTGAAACAGTCACATATCTTTTTGAAATTAAATATGTAGTCAGATAAGAAATAAATTTCAGGAATAAGCTGAATATAAAGTGATTCTTGGTGCTGCTAGCCATTTACTTGTAGTCCTGCACAAGTTATATCAACAGCATTGACTCAGACACTAAAAATAAAGGTGGCCACACCACAGCTATCTAGTGAAGTTATTTTCTGTGTAGTTAACTTAGTGCCCTGAACCTCGCCACCGAAAACTAGCGTATTGAAAAGCCTAATGTGGTTCATACCATGAGATCAAGAATCTGAGCTCAAGACCTGGTTTCATCTCTTATCTGTGTATCCTTGGTTAAGTTACTTAACTTGTCTAAGCCTCTTGTATATAAGGTCAAGATTGGACTGTGTATAGCTCAGTAATAGAGAACATGCTTAGCATTCAGTTTACTTCTCAACACCAAGAAACAAACAAACAAAAACCTAAGGTAATAATAGTATTTACCTCATAAGGTCTTGGTATAAGAGTTTTGTGAGAAAAAAATGAGACCGCGGATATGAAGCATATAGCTGGGTGCTTGGCATATAGAGGCCCTTGGTAGAGTTATGCTTGTTTTGAAAGTTGTGGCAGTGCTGTGTTTCACACTGTCATTTTCTTTCTTTGTATCTTATGAATAGATTCTGGTAACCAAAATGGAGCAAGTGATGAGAAAATTGCGGAGAGAAACTATTTAAACATTTTACCTGGTATGTACAATTTTGTCTTATATTACTATTGTCTTATACATTAAGACAGGTTTAAAACATAAATTCTTACGATATACATCATGAAATATTTGCCAGTATATAATTTTGAAACATTTTTTATATAGGATATGCTTTCATAGGTTTTTTTCCAATGTCAGTATTTTTATACAGTTCTTTTTAATTTTATTAATTAATTTTTGTGTGTGTGATGCAGGGTTTCACTACACAGTTCAGACTCATAGTGATCCTCCTGTCTCAGCCTCCCTTAGTTCTGGGATTATAGGCGTGCACCGCCATGCCCAATTTGGGGCCAGCAGAGTGCACCTAGAACCAGCATGGCAGGTAGTACTGGGTAATCGAACCTAGGTCCTTCGCTTGTCAGGCAGGCGCTTAGATCACTGAGCTATATCTCCAACCACTGATCCACTTATTCTGTTCTTAAACAACATATCCTACAGTAATAATATATCCTACAACAACAATATACCCTATAATAACTTCTTTTTTTTTTTTGTACTAATAACATCTTGAGCAGTTTTTCATGTGTGAATCCTTACATATCTTCTCAACCCCATACATGCAAAATTGCTCAAGAAGTTACAAGTTTTATGGTTGAGCTTTATGCTTGAGAAGTTGCGAGTTTTATGGTTGTTTATATTTTTTGCCAGTTGTGATTTCCTCACACAAGGGTCATTTTTACTCTGAAATGTAAGCACTGGCACATAGAGATGTGAATAGCTGAACCTATAGAAAGAACGTGGGTCATGGGTTTAGAGTCATTTGCACTCCCCCTTACATTCTGCTGCTTTTCATTTTCATTGTTGTTGTTTTAAGAACTAGAATTTAACCTTTTGATTGGATACATCCTGATGACCCCTGGTAGAGCTGTGTGGCAGGGCATAAAAGGCAAGGTGTATTTTAAACTAAGTGGTCAACTTTAGTGTCATAAATAACCATGTCTTGAGAGTTCCCTGTGCTCCTTTAAGGTAGCATCCTCACATTTCCTTCCTCACATATCTGATGTTTAAGTCACATTACTGTACCCTCCCTATTCGTGGTGTTCGTCTGGCCGGGCCCAGGCGCTGTGGTCGGCGGCTTCCAGCCACCCTCCCGCGGTCGGTGGCCTCCCCTGGGACAGTGTTAGGGTCACCACATGCTGTGTCCTCCACTTTGTGGAACAGGAAGCTATTCTCCATGCCACCTAAAAATACTGTCCATGAAGGATTTCTCATATTCTTCTTCGTACATCCATAATTTAAACATCCATATTTTGTGGCTTTCTTATAAATGTGCCAATTTTATTACTACTCTGGATGTACCAACATGTAGTGTATTTAAACTTAATTCTTTAGTATTATATTCCCTCCCTTTTTCTTTTTTTCAAAAAAGTGTATAGTTTAGTATCATTTGTACTGATAAATCAGGAGAATGTCACAAGTCTAGAGTTAGAAAAGCAATATTAAATTATTCAGTTAAATATCCTAATAGTATCTGATGTTCCATTTAAAGAATGGTTGCATAATGAACATATTTGTGGGAGATTTTAAAAAGATACAAATCACAATTTTTTAATTATAAAGAAAAATAATTTTACTTGTTTACTTTTAAGCTTAGTAGTAGTTTACTTTCTCATGCTCTAATTATTTAGTTTCTCTCATCTAACTCTGACAACAGCCTGTAAGAGAAGTAGTCAGGCGTTATTTTTCCCTAGTTGCGTACAAAGTTATATAAGTTGAGCTGGTCTCCCAGGATCACTTAGCCCGTCGCTGCTGTAGCCCAGGTCTGTATAACATCCAGTTTAGCCATTTTTCTGCTGTCTCCTACCAGTTGGATTGCTGCTACCAGCTCCAGGGCATCCATTTTATTAATGGGTGGAAGGAGACCAAGAGACAAGTCATTTGAGGTCGAAGAAAGCAGTGCCAGGTTAAGGATTAGGAGCGCCTGACCTGCTCTCCAGGCGTCCTCCCTCACTGCTGGCCTGGGGCCTTCACGCTGCAGCTTCCGGCACGGCTGAGGCGTCTCGCAGGGCCTGCAGGGTACTGTCCATCTTCCCAACAGCCACTCTGTGTTTCTCATTGCCTTCTTGTACTGCTCCTCACCACACACTTGCCCTTTCACATTATTTTTCACATCCAGGTTTTTTCTGTAATTTTATTTTTCAGGATCTCTATCATCATTCAGTCTTCAGTTTCTTTTTCTGTTTATCTAATGTCTTTATCTTACTCAAATTTAAAAAGAATAAGGGAGGGGAAGGCCTTTATCTGGGGTCTTTCAAAGGCTTCTGTGGGTACAGCTACAGATATATGTAACTAGAAAAGTTGAACACAGCATCAACGTATATTAAGTACTTTTGAATATAAGTACACCTCATGCTGAAGAGTAAAACTTTCAGATAATGCCTATGAAACAACGTGCACAGAACGTATGAGGACAGGATTCCTGTAGAGATGAGCAAACCTTTCCTACGGGACATTAGCAGAACTTGGAGTGGGCCATATGCATTTGTAAAAATATGTTTTCTTTAGTACATGTTTGTGGTGCATAATAACACTTGTTGTGGGTAGCCAATACATGTATATGACACATCAGTTCTTTTTTTATGTCCCTTTCTCTCCCTCCCCTGCCTCCCTGAGATTCCTTCTCATTTGAGAAGGTCTGTCTCCCTGTTTCCTATAGTCTGTCATTTGGCTCTTTCATTTTTTTATACTTTGGGCTTCCTATATAATAGAAGCAATATGGTACTTAAGCTTGCAATTCTGACACTTCATTTAACATTCCCTCAGCATACCGGCTTTCCTACTGATGATCAAATTTTCCTTCTTTGTTTCAGAGTAGTATTCCATTATGTATAAGCACCACGTTTTCTTACCCATCCCTCCACTGATGGGCATATAGGCTGCTTCCAAGATTAAGCTATTGTGAGTCCATGCTGCTATAAACATGGAGTATCTGAATCGCTATAATATGCTGACTCTACCTCTTCTAGGAAGATACTCGTACCATAGTAGTTGGGTCAAATGATTTCAATTCTTTATTTCTTGAGGAATCTTTTTCTTGCTTTTTGTAGTGGTTGTACCAGTTTACATTCTCAACAATGTAGAAGGGTTTCTTTCTCACCACAGCCTTGCTAGCATTTAATATTATTGGATTTTTTGATGGTAGCCATTCTTTCTGTGGTAAGATAGAACTCTCAGTGTTGTTTTCATTTACATCTCTCTGGTGGCAAGGGACATTGAATATTTCCTCAGTGGGTTTTTAATCTTGGAGGCAAGGGGTCTGGTTTTTTGAGTTCTTGACATTTTCTAGATATTAGTCCTTTTCCTCAGGAATAACTGGAAAAAATGTTTTCCCCATTCTGTAGATTAGCACATTTTTTTATTACTACTTCAATTTCATTGCCTGTCATTGGATTGTTCAGATTATTTTGTGTCTTCTCAGTTTAGTTTTAGTAATTCGTTTATCTAGTAAACTGCATTTCTTCAAGACTGTCCATTGGAGTACAGCTTTTCACAGTTGCTGCTGACGATTTCCTGGATTTCTGCAACATCCACTGATCTCACCTTTTCATTTCTGTGTTGACCTGGGTCTGGCCTTCCTCTTCTTTTGACTATGGGGTTTGTTTGTTTTGCTTATTCTTTCAAAGAACCAGCTCTTCAATTCATTGATTCTTTTATTTGTTTTTTTTAGTTTCAGTTTCATTAGTTTCTACCCTGAGCTTTATGATTTCCCTCTTTGTACTGGGTTTAGGTTCATCTTTCAAAGAAGACTATTCTGTTGGCCTGTTTTCTTTTTCTTTTTTGGGGGTTTGAACTCAAGCCCTTGCGCTTGCCAGGGAAGCACTTATTCCACTGAGCCATTTCCCCGGCCCTGGTCTGTTTTCTTGAATTGTATCTTTAGATTATTTATTTGAGCTATATTTTTCTATAATATAAGTACTTATAGCTAAAAATAATCTTTATATACTTTATTTATATTAATAGAAGTTACAGAAAAGAAAATCTGTTGATGTTTTTCTTTGCTGTAGTGACAAATAAAAGAGTGGTTGTAAGCAGCATGGATTTAACAGTTTGAGAAACAGTGCTCCAGCATTTAGTCTAAAACATTCATTCATTCACCAAATATTTGAATGCTTTCTGTTGCTGAAAATGGAACAATAAATAGGATAGACAAAATTCCCAAAGTCACAGATCATGTCTATGATCTTTTTAGGGTTATCTGTGAAGGGATGGTAAGATCAAAGTATACTGTGATGTTTAAATTTTTAAAATATATTACAGTGAGATACATACCAATCCCCCTGAAAAGGTTTACTTTCACTTTGAACATAGTTGCTTCATTATCCTTGTCACTTTCTGAACCAATTTAGAAGTCTCTTATGTCTTTGTTGGGCACGATTAAAAATATGGTGAATGGTCTTGCTGACTGCCATTGTGCAAAAAGGCACGCTCATAAAAGCATCACACCAGGTCCTCATCCACTATATTCATGGGTTCTTGTACCGTGCATGTTATGGCTCTTGTCCAACCTCAGAATAACCATAAAAGGTTGTTTTGAATCAATGTAGTACATGTACTCAGCTACTGCAGCACAACTCAAGGCATTCCAAAAAGGACTGCTAAACCTGCTTCAGAAAGTGGTGAGAGCAATAGATAAATGTCTTCAAAGCCGCTCCTGTGTTTTGAGGGGAATTCATGGCACTGTGATTTTTATTGTAATGCATGTTCTTAAACAGTATTCACCAATTTTTTTGGTTACACTGTATAACCAAAAGAACTTCAGTATTAAGAGTAAAATAAAGCAGAATGATGTAAGAAAGTGGGTGGGGGAGGGGGCGGGGGAGGCGGTCCTATGTCAGCTAGATGGCCAAAGAGGAATTCTGAGAAGGTGACATTTGATCGGAGCCATGATTGATGAAGTCAGCCATGTGAGAATCTCTGGGAAAACCTTCCAAGAAGCTGGCCTGATTTGGGAACAAGTTCTGCATGTTTGAAGAGCTGAAGAAAAACCTGTGTGGCTAGAGCAAAGAAGAGAGGGTAGAGAGATAGGCTTCGTGGTGCTGGCTAGGTCTTGCAGGCCTAGGAGGTACAAAAGCAATTAGGGTTTTTTTTCCCCCTAAATGTAGTGTGAGCCTGTTTGCTGATTTTTAGTAGAGAAATGATGAAACATAAGTTGCATTTAAATTGTCTTGCTCACAATGAAGAAATTATATATAGTGGGGCAAGACTAGAAGCAAAGGAATAATTGAGATAATGTTGCAGAGTCTGGGTGAGGACAGTATAACATGAAGTAGGGGAATGGCAACAAGTAGGGATGCTCAGGTTGGAGATAGTTTTTAGGACTCGAACAATAACAGTTGGTAGTGGGCTGTGGAAGAGGTATTCAAGGCAAGGAAAGAACTAGGGTCCACTGTATTTCCGACCTGGGTTGAGCAACAGATGAACAGAGATCAGTCCCATAGATTGAAATCAGGGGAAACATGCTTAGAATATGGGGAAAGCAAGCAATCAAGTAACTTATTCTTACTTGGTAAGTTTGATGTTTTCATCATTTGTGCTGGCTTGATTTCTCTGCACATAGTCACTTAAGGCCAATTTATGACCTCTTGAAAAATTGCTGTTGCCTTATTACCCTGTTCCCAAGAATTAAGGAGTAGAAAGCGGCACCCTTGCCAGTCCAGCACATTGGCGCCCTGTAGCTATCATCTTTAAATCCACTAGGGAACATGATTCATGCACTTGAAAATCATGATGGTATTTGTTTTTCACAGGAGAATTTTATATAACACGACATTCCAATCTCTCAGAAATCCACGTGGCTTTCCATCTCTGTGTGGATGACAATGTGAAATCAGGAAATATCACTGCTCGTGACCCTGCCATTATGGGCCTCCGAAACATACTCAAAGTCTGCTGCACTCATGACATCACGACAGTCAGCATCCCTCTCTTGCTGGTGCATGATATGTCAGAGGTGAGAAGAGTCCTGACATTTTATTAGTATGTGTGTGTTCATATTATTTAACAATGTACATTTTGATGTTTTCCCCCTTATTAGACTAATGGACTTTTCCTCCTGTCTGGTTTGTCTGGTTAATAGAATTGAGTGACATAAAACAATGACTAGCCAGGCACAGTGCTACACACCTGTGATTCTAGCACCCACTGAGGCAGGGGGATTGTTGCTAACTTGAGGCCAGCCTGGGCTTCATAGTGAGACTCTGCCTCAGAACACAAAACAAAAGTGAATAATCTTAAGCCAGTCATGTTTAGACAATTATAGTAAACAAGAAATCCAGATTTGGGGTGGGCCAGATAGCTCAGTATATTAAAATGTCTGCTTTGGGCAAAGCACATGGCTGGGTTTGATCCCCTGTGCTTGCTGGCCCCCGCCCCTGGGGCACACACTGAGATGGGGGGGGGTTGATTGAGACTGGACGTGATGACACACATGTATAATCCCAGCTCTTGGGAGGCTGAAAAACAGGAGAATCACTATGAGTCCAGCCTACATAGTAGACCCTATATACCCTATAGACCCTGTCCTAAATTCATTAAAAAAAAAAAAAAAAGAAATCCAAATTAGTCTTTAGCTTTGGGCAACATATGGACCTTCCTCTTTTTCCATCCCCTCCAGCTCTTCTTCCTCCTTCTCCATTTTTTAGTTTGTGTAGCATTTATCTCTGCATAATTAGTGGAAAGAAATGCTGGATGACAGGAGGAAGCCAACTGACCATAACATTTGCTCAGGGATGTTTTTTGGATAATACAGTTATTAACCTCTACAGTTCACATGTGGCATATGAACTCATTCCTTTTGTTATATTCTGTAATTTATTTGATGCTTTTAAGTTACTTTCAATGGCTATTTCCTTTCTTCCCTCAGCCTTGATGACTGCTGCCAGGCATGATGGTGTACTCCCATAATCCCAACACTCAGAAGGCTGAGGCAGGAGGATGTTTGTGAATTCAAGACTAGCCTAGACCACATAATGAGACCTTGTCTCAAAAAAGTGATAGCTGCTAAGTACAGATTGTGCTGAGTACAGGGAAGAAATCTGGGCTTTGATTATTAAGATACTAAAATGAAACATCTGTGTAAATGCTGTATTATAAAGGATAGTATAAAAGAATTTATATTTTACATTTTAGGTATGTCCCAGTGTACTTTTATATATTACAGGAATACTCATGTTAAATTCAGTACCAAGCCAGGCTGATTTTGAATTATTTCCTACTTTTGATCTGATGTAGTGAATTCACCTGACGCATTGCTGTTTGGGTTGGAATTCTGGCACTGTCATTTCCTCATTCTCTATCCTTCTCGTGTCTGTGGCCTCATTCATACCCAACAGTATCAGAAGGGATGGACGAACATCTTTTTCTTTTATAGTAGCTTTATAATTTTCATTCCATCAGAAATGTTTAGCTGTTGTGAAGTTAACGTCACCAACTGGTCCTTCTATAAAAGGGTCTCAGGGCGTAACATTTATGATGAATTCCTGCCACAAGGAAACATCCAAACATTCCTGCAGCTGGACTCCTGGTTAACCAGTTTATAAAAATGGTTGTATGTAGGTGGGAAACAACCTCAAAAGCAGTGTTTCCAAAAGTCACTAGGTTCAGATTTACTTCCAGACATCTGATACTACTAGCATTCCCTCTCCCACAATGTCACAAAAGTTACATGTTTTAAATTGGGACAGCCAGCTGCAGAACATTAAGTTTGTTTTGGAAGTGTCCATTTTAATTCACAAAAATATATTGAGCTTTGATCCTCCCATTTGTTGCATTTTAACATCCACTCAGGGTCAAAAAGTTTATTCTACGAACTCAAATGACATTCTCCAGGATAGAGAGGATGTATGTGCTTTAGTCTTTGTGCAGGAACCCCAATGCTCTTCAGACACAGCTGCTGCATATTGGTGTGTACAGTATCTTTCTGTGAAGGTAAAACGCTATAGAATTACTTGTTGCTTAAGATGAAAAGGCTAAGATAACCAGTCAGACCTGCGCTCTCTCCATAGGTAGTTATGATCTCAAGGCACTGTCGCATTCAAGTCAGCCTTACCTAATAGGTAGATGAACCTACCAGGCAAGAATCCTGAGTTTCTTATTTGTTTATATTTAACATTAATATATGGAAAAACTTGAAGCTTAGGGATTTTAGTTTTATAGTTCTTATTAATGAAATTATTTTAAACTTCGTATTGGCATATAATACATAATGGCTTTGAAACTGACTGATACAGTTTCAAATGCCTTAGAGGCATATACATGTAAGAGTAGATGTAAGAGTAGTCTTACAATATAGATGTAAGAGTAGTCTTACAATTTTCCTTGCTAGTGCATAAACACAGAAAATAATTCTTATGCCTAACCTTTAGGATATAACAGTAATAACTTACAAATACCTACGAACCTTGTAGTTCAGTCTTGGCCTAATCTGACGATGCAGCTTGAGTGGTTAACATAGACTGCCATTAACTTTAGCTGCAATGTAGTACCTCATTTTCTGAATATTTTTCCAGAAGAATTGAAAGCATACCACAGCAGTATGTGAGCACCCATGCTTATAGCAGCATAATTTGTCATAGCTTAGTCTTAGAAACAACCCAAATGCCCATCAACTGAAGAATGGACAAAAAGATGTGCTATTTTTATACAATAGAGTACTACTCAGCTATAAAGAAAGATAAAGTAGAGGCTTTTATAGGGAAATGGATGCAAGTAGATGCTGTACTCATAAATGAAGTAAATCTGACCTGCATGTGTAAACATTGTATTGTCTCCCTAGTGTGAGACCTGAAGGAGTAAATAAAATATGAAAGGAACAATAGATATGGTAAACGGAAAAGAAGTTGAGCAAAATGAATAAACAATTGGGATGAGGGAAAGGAGAAAAGAAAGGAAAAAAAGGAAGGGAAAAAAATCATATGCGTATACAAACAGGACAGCTAAAGTGATTGTACAATTAATTTCTGTCAGTTTTTTAAAGGTAGCAGTTAAGCTTAAAATTTTTACTTGGTCCAGTTTTACATGTTTATATCTGGTAATCTCAACTACATGGAAGACCACTGTGCAGTATAACAGCCAATGTTGAATACCTGTCATCTTGGTTTTTTTCTTCTTTTTGAAATTGTGTATGATTTCTATCATTTTTCTATTCTCTTTAAAATAAAGAGAATAGTATCTCAGTAGTCATGATTGAGGTTTTAATTTCAGTTTTAAATTCTTCTCTGTGTGCATTGACCATGTAGCATTTAAGTGTAGCTGGCATTGGGCCCCAGTTTCCTACCTAAGTTCCTAATGAGAGGCTCTTATTTGAGTCTCCTGTCTTCTTTACCAGGGAGAGTCTTTCATGGCACATTCTCCTAGGCACAACAAAAAGATGTAGGCACTTAGCCATGTTATCTCATGACTGTTGACTTCTAAAACTTTACCTTTTCTAAATACTCAGCATTCTTTTTTTAAAAAATAATGTTGCTTTTAATCAGAGACAAATTGACAGAATATAAAAAACTGGCAAGCACCCACCTTCATCTTGGGACGGGGTCTCTGTGTAGGTGTGTGATCAATGTGAAGGTAAATCTGTTTGTGCATGCGTGTGGCCGCCTGCCAGTCCCTTCACATTCATACCTTGCAAGTCGCACTGAGCTAAAGTGTGTCATGTGAAATTAAATTGGTATTTGGAGTGTGTTTATCATTTCAAAGCTGCACTAGGGTCCTGCTGTGAATTGGCATTTTAGTATGTTCTCTATGTAGCATTAATGAGACTGTCATTAATTCACATCATTCTAATGAGTGTGAATTGTATGTTAGCCACTCATATATGAAAAGCCGTGGCATTAATGAATAAAATGTGATGATTGTTGGATAAGCAGACAGTCACAGTACTTTGTTTTCCCCCATCCACTCAGAGGAGTAATCGGTTCTGACAGCTAAGGGCTTGGCTGTATCTTTCCTATATACCGTCTCTATTCTAACTTGTGCTGCAGTCTTTCATTATTACTATTAGTATTCTGATTTTAATGTTTGTGTAGTATATATTTTAGATGTCAAGGCTAGCCCTTCAAAAGCTTTGTACTCATAATTTATATTCATTTTCCTCACATGAATGGCAATGCTTAGACTTGACCTTACACTGAAGAAACTAAAAGGCTAATCAAAGGTGTCAGTAGATTATAAGTTTTAAGATAAGTTACTATCAGTTAATGGTGTGTGTGTGTATGTTTCATTAAAATACAAGCTGTAATAATTTTTTGACTCTGGTTATTACTATTGTATTTCAAAAAATGGATCTTTAAGTGTTATAACTACTAAATACTTTTAGTATTTATTCCCACATGATTCTTTCTGTTGTTGTTGTTGTATTTTAGGGAAGGGTAACGGTACTCAAGCTCTCACTACTAGATTGGACTTGTAGTGATCTGCCTGTTTGCAGCCTCCCAAGAGCTAGGATTATAGGCGTCCACCATGCCCAGTCTCAGTTGCTGTCTCAGCACTCCCTGGGGGCGGGGCCAGCATAGCAGGCCTGGGAATGGAACCCCTGGCCCCTGTGCCTGCTTGTAGGCACTTTAATCTGCTGAGCTATTTGGCTGGCTCTTTCACATATGATTCTTGAAGAAAATATTTAACATGAGTGAGAATAAGTAGGCCCATAGGAAATGAGGCACAATAAATAGAACCAGCAGCAAGAACCAATCGTGGTACACAGACCTGAGGAATCAAAATTATGGAATGCAGACTATAAAATAGTTGATTACCATGCTTAAAGAACACATTACTATTACTAAAAATATTTTCGTTAAGATATTTATGTTGCCATGATTTATCCTTGTTTTTCAATGAAATTAATATTTTTCTAAGTTTTTTTTTTTTTTTTTTTTTTTTTTTGGCAGAACCAGAGACAACTCAGGCCCTTGCACTTGCCAGGGAAGCACTTATTCCACTGAGCCATCTCCCCGGCCCCTTTTTTTAAAGTTTTGATTATGATGGAGTAAATACCAGAAAAATAGTCCACATAACTCATTAGAGTCCTCAGAAATCCTGAGACCTTGAAAGCTTGGTAGTCATAATGAAATAATAAACATACTTTATAGGTGTAATTGTGGGGTATTTCAACTGGAATGGCAATTCTGGCAATAGTAAAAAGAAACAGTATGGAAAATAGCACACTCACTAATAGTACCATGGAAAATTATGAAGAGTGTTTGTTGTAGTCCAACTGACATCCATGGGCACATTTGGCTGAAAATTAGAAGGGAGCACAGGAAAATGAAAGCATTTGGATATTTTAGGTGATAAGAGATGGGATACTTATTTCCATTAATTTTATAATAACATGTACAATAAAAACATTTTATCTTGTTGCTTATGCAAATATGCAATTTATAATTGTGTTTAAAATTAATGATCTGATCTGAAAAGTTGTGAAGATAAGTTTGCTCACTTTATTATGTTTCATAGGCTTGTTTCTTGAATTCAACAGCTAGAAGTTATATATCTGAAAACTGCAGGCAATCCAATTGGAATTAGCATGTAATTGCCTCAAACTGTTTGCCACGTGGGTGGTCAGCACTATAGATCTGCCTGTATTTTTTGTTTGCCCAAAATTCTGTTAAAACTACGATGTGTTTTGTTTCTGTTTTTAGGAAATGACAATACCCTGGTGCTTAAGAAGAGCAGAACTTGTGTTCAAGTGTGTCAAAGGTAAGCATGGCCTTGTATTTAACAATTACCACTATATTTCTTCCTCACTATTAATAGCAGAGTAACCCAGAGGGAAGAATATAAAAATTATCTGTCATCTGGTACCTTAGCTAGTTAATTAATTATTTTATTACAGACTGAGTTTCTTATCCACTCTCAAAATAAGCCTTCAGCCTCCTGAAAGGCAAGGGCGTGTGGATGTTACTTATACTTGGCTATGATTCTAATTGCTTTCTGTTGTTTTCTATTTTCTTAGAAAATGAAGATATATATTCAATTAACATTTAATGATCTGTTTTAACTTCATTGTCTGAAGATCAACTAGGACTTGAGAAATCATAAGAGTGTTAATAAAACTCTGAAAATTTTGGCCTGGAAAATTAGGAGTTGTAAGCATTTATGTGTCCATTAGGCTTAGCTTTTTCCTATAGGCAAGTGGTACCTCGAAGTCAAGCCATGAGGCCCCATGACAGTTACAGCTTCTCTCAGAAGCATCTAGGCTACTGAAGTCCAAGACTCATCCTGCAGCAAATATGTTGTTCTGTTTTAGGTTTCATGATGGAAATGGCCTCGTGGGATGGAGGAATTTCTAGGACAGTGCAGTTCCTGGTACCACAGGTGTGTTGCCTGAATAGATGTTACCCTAGTCTAATCTCTTAGAATATTCCTCATAACAACCCTATACACATAAGTGTCATATAAAGTGTCAGTGGCTTATTTTACACAAGAAATATTTACTGTAAAAGTGATTACTGTATTGTAAGAAGTGTCAGTGTCTATCACTCAAAGGATCTTTTATTTAATCTCCAAACAACTCATTTTTCCATTGTTTGTTTCTGCATTTATGTTACATAGGTAATGAAGTGTTCATAAGAAGGACGTTTGCAGAAAATGATTCTGCATTCTATATAGAATTTGGCAGAATTGGTAGTATTTATTACACATGAATGCTATCTGGGGGTTTCCTAGCAGTCAGATTGACTGGCAGAAACAATGTAAATGGTCAGAAAAAACGAGCCAGAATAAACCAGTCCATTAGCCACAGAGCCAAATTAGTTATGAAAGAATTTTCACATATTGTAACCCATATCTAGAATGAAATCCATATTTTAAAATCATTGTAAAATTTAGAAAATGGAATGATTTAACAAATTTTTTTTAACCTCTTACAGAGTATTTCTGAAGAAATGTTTTATCAACTTAGTAACATGCTTCCCCAGATCTTCCGTGTGTCTTCAACACTCACTCTGACGTCCAAGCACTGCACGCACAGAGACTGACACGCTGGCAAAAGAGCATCGTGAACCTCTCCAGGAACCTGAGTTATGCTGGCTGCTGCCAAGCAAGAGATATCCAGAAAGAGAATCTGCAACCTAAGCCACAAATCAACTCATGCTGTGTGCCTGTGAAGCATCCCAGAAATGTATACACTGAACAGACGAGGAGCGATCAGCCACAGTGGGGCTCTTACTCTTCAGTCTTCCTGAGCATCTCCCCTTCCTATGCTCCTGTCCGTGAATGTTAGTGAACTAAGCGTGCCATTGATTCCTTGTGGGCACTTGCTGTAGGACACTGCTCACTGCCTTTCCATCACCTTGTCCAAAACGCTTGAGTCACAGAGCAGGTATAGACCTTTCATAAACATACAGATAATTAACTCTTCCTCTATCTTTGCAGATGTGGGTTTCTTAAGAAAAAAATTTTTTTGCAGAAATAAATAAGTTAAACCAATATGCTTATTTGAAATTCTCATGCTTTTCACTTTCTAAATTTGTTTAAGTTAGAGTCAGGAAAGGCTTTGGATTCTTTACCTCTGTCTCATCTTCCCTCTGTGGCCTTGCCCTGGTCTATTAATAACACCTCCTGGCCTGGGAAATAGTGTGCTTTTTTGCCAGCCCGATGTAAAGTTGACAGTGTTGTGGCAATCCCACAATTGGGATCCTTTTTATTTCTTTGCCTTCTTTCCCACATTCTCGGCTTTGATAAGCATTCTTCTACCCCTTGCATTTCTCTACAGATAACTCTGTTCCCATCTCTGCTGTTTCTCTTCCTGTTCCATTGTTCTTTTCCCCAGGGTAGCATATCATTTATTTATTTCATCTATAGCATCTTTGCCATGAGCACTGACTATTAAACAAAAGCACACACACATATTTATAAAGGCTACCATTCCAAGTAGTGTGGGTATTGCATTGTCCAGTATGTGAAATAGTGGGTTTTCTGTGTCATCATAAAGTGGCGTATCTTGATCACAAGGAACAGTAGCACTCCTAGTGCAATATAAGAGACACGTCCAACACTAAGGACACCCTAAGCAAGACCCCATTCTAGCAGTGTGTCTTTTTCAGGAGTCTGTAGTGGTTCCACTTAGTGCCTACACCTCAATGAAGTTACTTTCCAGGCTTTGGTAAGGAAAGAAGGCAGAGAAATAAAAAGGATCCCAATTGTGGGATTGCTACAACATTGTCAGCTTTACATCGGGCTGGCGAAAAAGCACACTATTTCCCAGTCCAGCCATTGTTTTCAGTGAGATTAATCCTAATGCAAAGTGGGATGAACTAGCAGAAATAAGGAATAATAGAGCAGTGTCAGAGACTGTCTTGGTTCTTAACAGGTCAATGTAGAGCTGGGTGGAACTGAGTATAGTGGGCTCAATAAAAAGTACTAGAAAAGCTTTAAAAGTCATTCTGCAGAGCTCGGCACCTCATCGAAGGAACAGTCAAGAGCTGGATGAGTTCTCTGTTTTCAGAACATAGAGCAAAGGTTTGCTGCTCATGGCTTTACTTTACAGGCAGTGGGAGGCAGCGAGGGGCTGTAAAATATATCAAGTATCCATTTTTCACAAGTACTCTATTAGATACACGGAAACAGCAAGATTAGAAAAGCTTGCGTATGATGTTGCCCCTGATGAAAACAAAAAACACCAAGCTGATCAGCAGAGCTGCCACTTAAATACTATGTGCACCTAAATGGTGAGGATTTGAAAGTTCTATAATTAAGGAGATCAGCTTTGGAATTTAGGCCAGGAAGGATGACTGCTCTTCTGAGTGTTCCTGAGGGCTTCTCACAGCGGAATGATTTCAGGCACTTTACGCAGGATGCAGTGTTAGAATACTAAAGATAATCATAGAGAAGGTCTGGGTTATAGTTTCAGTTTGCTGGCCATGGTCACCTGACCCTTGCTTTGGGCCTGTGGCATCAAATTGCAGTATGATGGGATTGTGGCAGGGGAAGCTGTCATGGCACCCAGGAAACAGCAACAGGAAAGGGATACAGTCCCAGTGATCTGACTTCCTCTCAACAGGCCCACCCCTTTTTTTTTTTTTGGTGGTACTGAGGATTGAACTAGGCCCTTGCACTTGCCGTGCAGGAGCTTATTCTACTGAGCCATCTCCCAGGCACATGCCCACCTCTTAATGGTCTCACTACCTCCTAATATGGCTGGCAGCCAAACGTTTAATCCATTGGCCCCAGGTCTGATGAAGGACGAGAACAGAAAGGGCACTGGAGATACAAGGTGCCGCTTGGACAGTGACAGTTGGCTCATCAGTTGAGAGAAGCAGACTCCTAGGAGCCTTGGGTGTTGGTATTTGCTTAGTACAACACTGATGAGTGTTTCAGCATAGTTTTCTGCTTATATAAATAGTTCAGTGTTCCTAAAACATGATAATGAGGTCCTCAAAACTTTAAAAAAAAAACTATGCTTTGGGAATCAGGCAGGAGTGGTGGACCTAAAGCCACTGTTCTATACTGCTCTTTCCTTCCCATTTTTTCTCTAAGAAAGCACCAAGCCAAGCAAAGCCACTGAGCTAGAGGTGTGGGGCCCACTGTGCTCAGCAGGCCAGTACAACTGAAGTGGAAGAATGGCATGAAAACTTGTTGCAGTGGGAGGAGACTCACTTGTCTCAGAGTTGGCCGATCTCTTGATAAGTTTATGCTTTCAGCGGGGGCCTGGCTGGGCTCACAAGGACCCACGAAGCCTTGTTCAGAGGCCAAGGGAGGATCTACAAAGCTGGGTAGGAGGATCAGACAGCTTACATGGTGGAACTCAGGGCTCTTCAGTGTTTAGGTAGGAATGATTTCTTTCTGTGATTGTGCCTGTTTAGGTAGAATTAGACTGTTTTTCTCAAAAGCACTAAACACTATAAAAATTGTAATTAATATTTTACAACACTTGTTTGTAAAAATACCATATTTTTAGAACCACTTAGTGATTTTTTTCTGTCCTTTAAGCAAACAAGAATATTTTCAGTTTTCACATATTTATATGAAATGTTCTGAAAACTTAATAAGCAGTTGAAATTGGTTGAGCAATCTGGTTTTCATCAAAGACTTATCTATGCAGATAAGCTTCTAATTAGCAAGGAGTCTGATGTTATTGTTGTGTAATTAAAAGGACAGAACCAAAACCCTGGCGGTTGATTTACCCTCTGGGCAGCATCCAAGTGAAGTGCATTTTGGAAAGATTGTGTAATTAGCTGAGTGACATCTCAAAGGACCACTAAATTCAGGGATTTCAGTAAGAAATGTTTACCTGTGAGCTTGTCATAAAGAGAAGAGAGGAAGACAATGTAAGTGGGACGTTGACCCTCCTGATCGAGTTCAAGAAACTGCAACTGTGTGCTGAGTTTCTTCCATGCACAAGGACAGCAAAGCAAGACCCAGCCTCTAGGCTATTCCAAGAAAATGAAACTTGTCAGGTGAAATGATTAGCATGCTGTTCTGTGATCTGTGCTGCTGATAATCTCTGATGATCAAGACTGAATGCTACCTTGGGCTGGGGAGATAACTCAGCAGTCCAAGTGCCTGCCTGGCAAGTGCAAGGACCTGAGTTTGATCCTTGGTACTACATGCCATGCTCTCCCAGGAGCCCAAGTGTACTGTGTGGGCCACCAAAGCTGGGCATGGTGGCACATGCCTGTAATCCCAGCACTGGGGAGGCTGAGACAAGAGGATCACTAGGAGTCTGAGCTGCACAGCATGACCCTGTGCCAAATAAATAAATAAATTTTGTTTTATTTTTTAATAAATTTTGTTTTAAAAATTAAAAAAGATTGAACCTACCTAAAGCTGGGGACTGGGAGGACAGATTATTCTCAAGGTTACATGCAGGACCAGCATGTGCTATTAAAACATACACAGCTGTGACATTATAGCACTTCAGGTCTCCTTCCTGAAACAACTTCCAAAATTCCCAAATCTGAGAGTTAGCTGAACTTCATTCCATATCCACTCAGTGCTCCTGAACCACAAACTACACATTTGTGAATTCACTGACTTGTGAAAACGTATTTGTAACTCCAAAATTCAAAAGCCCTGTACCGCAGGAATAATTTCCTCAAATCCAACTCATGTATGTGTTGTAAAGTCCAATGGAATGGAATTCAGGACCCTGGGCAACACTGTCAGGGTCATTAGTGAATATTTGCAGAGTGGCAGATAATGGGAGTCACTCAGTATATACACGCCCAGCTCATATGGAGCGAAATGATGCTCATGCTTTGTTTCTGCTTCCATAAGCAAATACTTTGTGTTTTGTTTAGGTAGAGCCCCGATCTGTGTTTTCTGTTGTTCACTGTTAATAGCAAGCAGAGTGCTGCAGTGCTATCTACACGCAAGAAGGCTGTGATGCACAATGTCCTCTCCAAGCAGCAGGCAGTGTAAATCCAGACATCAGGAGCATAGGCCCTCGGTGCAATGCTGGCTTGCCAGGGTGCTCACTGTGGCTCGTGACATTGGTCATGTTACCTAACCTTTCTAAGCAGGTTTTCTCCTCTGTAAGCTAGGAAAAAATTAATAATAGTATCTACCTCACTGAGTAGTTGGAAGGATTATATAAGAAAGTACACACTACCTGGCATATCATCATCCTATAAATATTTCTGCTATTATCCCTCCTTACTTCATTCCTTCCTGTATCCATTTCCTTCCTCTCTTCCTTCCTGTCTGACCTTTCTCCTTTGCTTCCTTCCTCTCACTAGATAGGAGGGATGCTAAGTCACTTAAAACACTATGTCCTCAAGGAGCTCAGAGCCTAACTGAGTTGGTAGAACAAAAGGTAACTCAAAGTAATGACCAGAATATCCAAAGGTATACAGTCAGAGAGAATAAAGAATGCACAGATGCTGCAGAAGTCCATGTAAGGAATACTGTCAATGTGCTGGGCCAAAAGAGACATTGAGTCCATTGGACACAGCCTGCTTATCCCTCCCTTTCCCTGGCATTGTGTATCCTCCAAGAGCCCTTGCCACTCTCAATAGGTCAAGCGCAAATCCTCCTGGCAGACATGCAGAATGCCATCCTATGCCAGTAGTGGAAACAACTTCAGATACAAAGGGCTGGACAGGTTAGAATGTCAGAGGAAGTCACAGGGTAGGTAGCTAACCCTGTATTTGTAGTGGAACAGGAAGGACTAACATTTTTACCAGGAGAGACTAGATTTTAGACATAACAATAGTATGAAGTCGTTTGGGAATTTTGGCTTCTACCCACAGGGAAGCTACAATGAAAAGATTGTCCCTGCAGTACTTCCTAGTTATCTTACAGCTCTCCTCAGCAACATGATGGGACGTTTCCTGCATTACAGATGACCAACTAGAGCAAGATTATTAAATGCTAAGGAGGAACAGTAGGAGGTCCAGGGTTGACAAGAGGATTACAACACAGAGATAGCCAGTTTTCTTAATCCCCTATGTTTGTAAGGCAGGGGGGAGTAGAAAGGGGTGGTAGGGCGAGTACTTTTCTTCTTTTGAAAACAGTCACCTTGTCTGTCACAGTTAGTGTACCACATTTACTATCTGAATTTTATTTTATTATAAAATACTTCAAATATGCAGAAAAGTTACAATACCCATGTACCTATTACTTGTACTCATTAATCTTAACACTTTTGCCATGTTGGCTTTTGCTTTAGGGTTTGTTTGTTTTGTACCAGGGATCAAACTAGGACCTTGTGCTTGCCAAGCACGCACTTATGCTGCTGAGCTATCTGCCCAGCATAGGGTTATTCTGTTTTGCAGTGCTGTGGACTGAACCCAGGGCCTTGCACATGCTACACAAGACCTCTACCCTTCAGTTACACCTTCCAGCTCTTTCTTAAAAAAAAAAAAAAGTACAAAACATCATGGCTACAGAGTGAACCCCTCTCCTTTTGCTCCTCCCAAGACCTATTTTTCCCTCCTTCTCAACTATTCCTAAGTAACCAACTGCTTCAAAGTTAGTGGTTGAGGCAATAGACATTTATTCTCCATGGTTCTACGAGTCACAGCAATGAGAGTTTCACCTGGGCACATGTATGAATCCTCAGCTGGCGACAGGGCAGATGTACATCCAGATCTAGACTGCATCAAATGCTTGGGGGGCATGGCTTAGGCTAGGACAGCAGCAGTCCTTCCAGGGTCTCACTGTCCAGCAGCCAACCCCACCCTTGTCCACATAGCGGTAGCCAGGTCGGTAAGGCATATGGCAGTTAGACACATCTCACCATGCCCACCACAATCTACTGTATTGATTAAGGCAAGCCACAAAACCATCCACAATCCAAAAGGTGGCATAATAGGCCCCATCGTTCAATGAGAAATGCTACATTAAGTCACTTTGCAAAGCACAGTGGACACAGGATGGCAAGCATTTGGAACATGCTTGCTATCAATTTGTCTTAGTCTTATCTCAGTAGGAACCACTATTCTGATTCTGTTGTTCCCTCATGGCCATGGATCTGTTCATAGCTCTGATGCCTTTGTGTATAGTGTGGCCGCAAAATGTGTACAGTATTGTTCTGAGATCTTCACTGTATACATAACATTAAAACACTTTACGTTTTAGGGCTGGCCAGATAGCTTAGTGAACTACAGAGCCTGCTCGGTAGAGCGTAGGGCTGGGGCTTGATGCCTGGCGTGCTGTGCCTGCCCCACTCCCGGGACACACTGAAACTGGGCATGGCAGTGCATGCCTGTAATCCCAGAGCTTGGGAGGCTGAAAACAGGAGAAGCACTATGAGTCTGACCCTATAGACCCTGTACTAAATACATTAAAAAAAAAACTTTATATTTTAAAATATATTGCTATAGTTTGAGATTAAGTTTAGACATGTTCATTAAATTGGAAGATATTCATACTCAATAATCCAGAAAATCTGTTCAGAGCCCCGGAGAAGTGCTCATACCCACACAGTACACGTGTGAGGGTGGGACTGCAAGGCACAGGACAAAAGGGCACACGAGCAGACACTGCCTCACTGCCAATAAGCAGAATAGAAAATAAGTAAACTGGACTACAGGCTTGCAATTCAGTTTATTCAAATATAATATGCTGCAACCAACATTAATAAATGGCTATGAATGGGTCAACATGGTTATGTCCCAGAAGCATCTATAGCAAATCTGCCTTCCACTCCTTTTCCTCTGTATCTTCATATACACGAGAAACAACGTTAATTTTTGCTGTCCTGCTAAGCACAGAGCAATGTCTCACTGGCACTTGGGTTTGCATTCCTGGGCCCTGGCAGTGTTGAGCAGCAGCATGCATTGTTGGCTATTTGTGTTTTCTTGCTCACTACCTGCCTGTTTCAACCCTTTGTCAGTTTTTTTCTATTATCTTTTTCATATTAATATTTTAGATTTTTTTTTCCTATATTCTAAACATTAAATTTTTCTAAGTTTTGATACTGGGAATCAAACTCACAACCTTTTTCACGGAGGTTTTAAAGTTTAATATAATGTAATTTACTCTTATAAAGTTTCAACTTGTATTTCATCTGAGACATCCTTTCTTATCCTCAGGACCAGAACTATAGACTCATATAAGCCCTTTTCTTCTAGGAGTTTTCTCATTTTTCTTCTTATGGTTTAGGGCTTTAATGCATCTGAACTTCACCTGTGTGTATTGTGGGCTAAGCATGCCATATTTCTAGGTATAGAGAGAAACAATTAGAAGATGGTAAGACATTATGGCCTAAAGTTTCCCAGAACTGATAAAATGAATCTTCCGACTCAGAAAGAAAGTTGAGATGTGAGCAGAAAAGCATAAACGAATCTAGAAGTAAGCCCTTTATGACAGAACTTCAGAATGCCTAAACCAGAAAACTCCACATCTCTAGAAATTTGAATTAAACTAAAGAGACATTTGAATAACAGTTTCCATGACTACAGCCTTCTCATCAGCGACTTTTTCTCAGGAGATAGCAGAAAATGATCAGTATTAAAATAAATGCCAACTTGGAGTCCTCCTGCTAAGGTGCCTGCCCACCACCTGCGGCCCCCACAGTGGTCACAGCCCCCAGCTGACACTAAAGCCAGTGGGAAATCAGGCCTCACTGGAAACACAGAGCAGAGGTTGGAGAACTACTTCTCAAGAACTCAGGAAACTCATGCATCAAAAAAGGTGGCTCATAAACATACCAAAAGAGGGCTGGGGAGATAGCTCCTGCCTGACAAAGCGCAAGGATCCGGGTTTGATCCCTGGCACCACATGCCATGCTGGCCCCAGAACCCTGGGCATGCTGAGGCGACCACCGAAACTGGGCATGTTGACACACGCCCGTAATCCCAACGCTGGAGAGGCTGAGGCAGGAAGATCACCACGAGTTCTAGCTGCATAATGAGACCCTGTACCAAATAAGTAAATAGATTTTTTAAATTAAAAGAATAAAATAAATATACCCAAAGAATATGGCTGCACAAATCTCAGAATCTGATCAGATACAACAGTTTAGGGAATTCTTGGGAACTTACAATAAACGTACAGGAACCTGCTTTTTGGCCTATCTTAAAGACTTCATAAGAGAAGTAAACCTGAAGAGATGACCCAATCACAGCACTGCCTATAGGAATATTTAAATATGATACAAAGAATATCCATGAGGTTTCAGGAGCACCACACAGCAGAAGCCAGCGCTGGGAGCTGGAGCAGGACTTCTTGGCCAGCCACGATGCACACGTCCCCGACTGTGGGCTCCGAGTGGAGGCTGCCCTGCTGTTGCGCCCAGAAAGAGGGTCCATCGGGTGGAATCTCTGGGAGCAGCGGGCACCGTGTGGAGACACTTCGCGACTACCTGGCAGATGAAAACTACTGGAGAAGCAAAGCTGCTGCTCACCAGGAGTAATCAAAATAAAAAGTCTTACTTTATTCCGTGGAAGTGGCATCTGTTGAGGCCTTAACGAGCAGCAGGGTGGTTCATTGGAAAGAGAAGCCGCTGTTTCTTCAACTGTGACTGTTGATTTTAATGAAAAATAGGTGTTCAGTCATGTAAGAGGACGAATTTGATATTGAAAGTGAAATAAATGGAAATATCACTGAAAAAAAAAAAAGTAAATGCCTATTTACTTTTTTTTTTTTTTTTTTTTTTTTTTTTTTTTTTTTTTTTTTTTTTTTTTTTTTTTTTTTTTTTTTTTTTTTTTTTTTTTTTTTTTAACCGAACTAACCTGTTATTCCATCCCTGTCATCAACTCCATTATGAACTGGCTGTGAGCTTGGACAGTACTGGTTTACCTCTCTGGACCTGAGTTTGTCTATGAAGCATGTCTATACCTTTTCCCTTTTCTACTCCATAGAAGTGTACAAAAAAAGTGAGAATGGTCCACAAATTATAAAGCTGCAGAAAGATAAATATTAATTGTCACAGGTGTCCTTGAACATAAGACCTTTTATATCTTTTTGAGGATGAAGTAGGGCATGGATGGGCACAAGAGTAGAAGGAAAACTTGGAATTAAACAGATGGTCACTGAGGATCAGTTGCGTGTTATACTGGACACTTTGCTTGATGATGATGACAAAGACAAACTCTAGAAAATGACAGATACAATCCTGTGTTCTACCTAATAGAACAGACATTTCTTAATAAATACAATGAAATCTACACCCATACACGTCATAATCAAACTGTTGAAAACTGAAGACAAAAGCATCTTAAGAGCAGGCACAAAGACCAATTAATCGATAATTGGGGCATAGCAACTTGAAGAATGGTAGGTTTTTCGTTAGAAACCATACAAAGAAGGAAGAAGAAGGAGTTTAAGGTGCTTAAAAAAAGACTTATCAACCAGGATTCTGTATCTGTGAAAGGCAATATTCTTTTCTTCTTTTTTTCTCTTTTTTAAATATTAATTTTATTGAAAAAGAAGTAGCAATGAGACAATTTCAAAACAGGTTAGTAAGACAGTTGCAATAATTAATGCATTGCATATTATTGTCTTCATAGTAGTTATTCATAGTACAACATGCAGACATGATATCTTGTCTAAGCACTATTAGTTCAAAACTTTCTTCTCATTGAATTAAGAGAAAGTAGCTGTATATGTATGCTAACTATTTTGCATATACAGATATGTATTTTTTAACTACAAAATGGTTCTTCATTTACATCCCCATTTTTGTTTACTTTCGTCAGAGATGGGTATTCCATTGTCATTCATATATTGTAAGTGCATGAATTCAACAAAGTAATCCAATATAGTCCAGTAGTCTATAATAGTAGTGGGTTATCTGCAGGACTGGCAAAAGGCAAGATTCTTTTTTTTTTGGCGGAACTGGAGATTGAACTCAGGTACTTGCACTTGCCAGGGAAGTGCTTATTCTACTGAGCCATCTCCCCAGCCCCAAAAGGCAATATTCTTAAGGAATAAAAGTATAATAAAAAACATTACTTGAAGAAGGAAAATTCATACAATTTGTGGTCAGATGTTCTTCTTTAAAAGTTTTACTAAAGATGGGAAGAACATTATGTATGGAAATTAGAAGATCACTGAATATTGATTAATATTAAATTTCTTGCTGAGTTTAATGGTAAGTGGCCTTATGTGAAATTTTAATTCTCATAACAGTCTAATAACATGGGTACTAATGTCATTAAACAAAAAGAAAAAAGACATTAAATAAGTTTTCCATATTCACAGTGAATCAGTAACTGAATTGTAGTTGGGTAAGAACCCAGATCTCTAGTTTCAAAAACCTACAAATTCCTGAATTCCTCCCTCGCTCAATCCAATACCATCATGCATTCCCATATGTGACTGTCTCTGTACTTCGTTTAAAATTTTATTCTATTAATATTGATTTTTATTGTTATAAAAAGTATCACAAGAAGAAGTTCTTTCAACCATAAGAACATAACTTTCAGGAAGAATCTTGGAACATAAAGAATGAAAGAAGAACCTTAGAAATGGTAAATGGGTAAGTATAATATTCTAGTTTCACCTTGAGTTCTTCAAGGTTCTTAGGGGTTGAAAGCAAACATTGGGATACTGTAATGAGATTTTCAACTGATGTAAATGGAATGCATAGGGCTGCAACACAGAGAGAACTTTGTATGGTAACAAGGTTCCTATATTCAACTGAAGTGATACTTGGAAAGTAGACCTTAGCAAACAAACAAAGCAGGAGGGGAGAAAGACCTAGTGCATTCAGGTAAATGAAAGAAGCCAAATAGTGTCAAAGGACAACTAGGTAACTAATGTTTCTTCCACCTCTTAGGAAAATCCCCAAGGGAAAGTTTGCCTCCTAAGGCGTAGGCCCTATATTCTCATGTGTGAATACCACCAAATCTTGTACGTCTGTTCATCTCTCTCCATCCTATTGGTGCTTTGTAACCAAAGCTGTCCTCCCAACTGCTCTCCCCAATTCCAGCTTTTCTTTTTCTTTCTTAATTTCACTATAATTGTCTAAAATTCAAATATCACACTGTGTTTCTGCTTAAACATGCCAGATGCTCCTTTGTTGCTTTTAAAATAACACTGAACACTTGAAGCTGGTTTAATTCCTCTGAACTCCTCTCTGGCCTCCCCCAAATCTGTTCTCTAGATCCCCATAGTAAACACCCTTGGCTTTGGGGGCCAGATGTTCTCCATGGCAACTACCCAACTCTGCCTTTGTGGTGGACAGCAGCCATAGACCATGTAGGAATGGAGAAGTAAGACTGTTCCAATAAAACTTCAATACCAAAAAGAGGTGGCCAGCTGGATGGGGTCATGACCCTGTCTTCTTTCACCTCTTAAGTATTGCATGTCTGATGTGCCTTCTTCCTTTGGTCTGCAGGGCCTCCCTAAGGCTCTACCACCATTATTACACTTCCACACGCATGTATCTACCTATCAACTTGCCTGACACTCCACACACACACACACACACTGGTGTGTAAGCCTTTGGAGGGCACAAACTTTGATCTCCAGTACCTAGCAGTACCTAGGATGGAGCACCTATAGCTCTCACTAAAACTTTTCTTTTCCTTTGAGTCAGTTTCCTTTCCAGATATTCAGGGGATATCTAGCTGGCCCAGCCCTAAGCTTGAAACTTTCAACTTAGGAATACGCTAGATGACTAGGTCATCACTTCTCCATGGAAGTTGTGATCTGTTTGTGGGCAAATTGTCCCTTCTTTTTGGCCTGACTTCTCCCAAAGCAACAGAGGTCCAAAATGAAGGATCAACTACTGCATCTGTTCTCAGGTAGCACTAGCTCAGAGCTCTCAGCTCTGCCTGACCCCACTTCCAGCAAGAACTCTCAGCCACTGACTTTAAAAATAAGCCCCAGGGGAAATTGCTACATCTCTTTCCAAATGCTGCTGTGAGTGCCAAAAGCAGTAGACGAGAACCATTTGTGGTTAAGGGTGGAGAAACCGCCATTCAGCCAGGCATCCTGGGGACTCTCCAGCCTGTGTAGCGTATTCCCTTTCTAGCTCATCACAATCATGCGTAAGTCGGGCAATGGGCAACACTCTTTGCCAAGCCATCAGATAAGTAAGGAGCTGGAGAAGCAGTTGTCATATTTCCCTGAAAGTAAGACTGGGTCTTGTATTAATTTTTGCTCCAAAAGATACAACAGAACTTATTTTCAGGGAATGTCTTATTTTTCCACATAAAACAATCTGCATATATTTATGTATGTATAAAAACTACATTCAAATACAGTCACATCATCTTTTTATGGGTCATAGCCATTCCTCTCCAACCCAAATTCCAGGCTGAATTTCTTGCAACCTCATTTCCTCTAGGGCCATGAGCCTGCAGCTTCTGTGTCCATCAGTCGACCTGTCCTTGAATGAGCACCTCTCCATGTAGCCTCCTGAAAGTGCGTTGTTGCAGCATAGGACATGTTGAATTATGATGATTCACCTTAGACACAGCTGCATCTATTTGTTGTGTCTAGACTCTGATTGGTCCTTGTGCAATGTCCAGAATTTATGCATTTACCTCTCCTCCAAAGGCACCTTTATGGATATTATACATAATTAATTATACTCTATATCATTATTTATTTTAAGTATTAAGGTTGATAGTATTTATTTACATTCAGTTATATATTAATATTTTATAATTTAGTATATCAGTCATCCACCTAGCTGGTGGTCTTTTTTTTGGTGGAACCAGAGATTGAACTCAGACCCTTGGGAAACAAGGGTTTCCCTCAGGGAAACACTTAATCCACTGAACCATCACCCCGGCCCTTCCAGTTGGTGATCTTAAATAGGCTTCATTCTCTGGGTAGCACTTGTATTATGAACATCCTTAAAATCTTGCTTGTGATTATTTTCAGGTTAGGTTTCATTTTTAGGGAAATACAATAGGCATCCTCTTTTGAAATAGTTCTAAATCTTAGATAAAGACCTGGACCTTTGGTATAGGACTTTATCATGTACATACACTTCCAAAATTCATGGGGACTATGTTCCTAGAGCACCTGTGAATTGTGAAAAAAACATGAATTTCTGATAAGGCCAGAAAATGCCTATTTTTATACTTCAAACCCTAATGTGCTATATCTCCCACAGTTATGTAATCTAATTCAGTAGGGGACAGCATTAATGAAGCCTTAGCAAGTGCAGGAAGTTTTGGCCTCTTGGGAATGAGAACACTTGAGATAGCTGCCAGCCACACAGCGGCCTGTGAGGATGCGGGAAAGTAGGCTGCAGGGCAGCAGCCATTCAACAGCAAGGAGAACGGAATAACTCAGATTAGCTGCTTGCCACGCTTCCACCAAAAGAGAAAAATAACGTGGGCATAATTTTTGGTTTCTGCAAAACTGTGGGGTTTCTAGGAACAATTATTGAGTTCTAAGGAAAAATCGATGAATGACCGAGGCCATGAACTCTGGACCATGCGTTCACAGGGTTATACTATAGTTATAAACAATAAGAAAAAGCACCTAAGAAGACTTTAGACATCAATAAACATGTAATTTATTAATTTACGCATTTAGTTTGTAAGTGCTTTCCTCAGTTCCAGGCACTATGTGGGATGCAGAGTTACAAATATAAAGTGTCTCTTTCTTCAGAAGCTTATTGGTCTACCAAAATTATGCCAGCGTAAAAATATTACAAGTGCAGAGAGGGTTTAGAGTGAAAAAAATCAATAGAAACTAGAGCTTGTGTAGAGCCGAGACTTGAACTGGTCTTGAAGCAAGTAGGGAACAGATGCGGAAGAAAGAAGAAAAGGCTTCAATGAGAGAATGTGGTGTGAGACCAGGGCACAGAGGACAGAGAGCACCAGGCAGTAAGCACAGCTGGGTAGTGGGAGGTAAGACTAGGGCCACCAAGAAGATCAAACTATGGAAGACCTCGACCCTCTGGAATGGAACCCAAGATGCAGGAATGCCAATGCCTTTCCTATTTTTCAGTAAACATCGCACTGTGACTCACATACCATACGGCACCATGTACTGCATGAGACTTAGTAGGCTTTCATACAGACGCTAAGCTCCATAATCATCACCACAATCTAACACCAGAACAGACATGATCCTTCTTCATTCATGATCATTCAAAGTTTCTACTAGCAGTTCTACAACACCTTCTTTCTTTTGGTGCTAGAGATTGAACCCTGGGTCTCGTACACACTGAGCTACACCCCCAGCCCAACTATGCATTTTTTATAAACTCTAGTCGTCATGGTGTTTATAAAACATTAGAGTTTTATAAACTCTAGCTCTCCTGAAATTATGCTGTTCTGGATATTTCTGAACAGAGATGCTGGGAGAAGGCTGTATTTCAAGGAGGTTACCCTCACAGCAGAGCCGGAATGAGACAGGGACTCAGCATCAAACATGGGGCAAAGTAATAGGCTCAAAGCCCTGGCTTTGACATGGCTAGGTCACATCACCACCTGCTTCCTGTTGTCTAACCCCATACATCTCGGTAGGACTGAGGATGAGATAATTTATTGTGATAACAATCATCCCGGGCCAGGGATGTGGTGCAGCAGCACAAGTGCCTGGCTGGCAAGTGCAAGGTCATGAGTTCAGTTCCAGGTAAAACAAAACAAAATCTGCATCATTTCCTTCTTGTGTTTTTCCTTCATTCTGAGAACATGACCAGACATTTGTACCCTGTGGCCTAAACAGAATCGGAAACTAGGCTACCGGTCTGAGAACCATCTCCTTTCCTGATTTCTGTTTTGGGAATTTTAAACTCAAAGCTGGGATTATCTTGGAGGGTGGTAAAAACTGAGTGGAGAAAGAGTCCCCAAAACTTTATAGAATTTTGTTGTTCTGAGAGTAGGAGGAACTATGGGAGGGACAGTGTGCTATCTACTGAGGGCTTGAGCCCAGGTCCTGGGGCTTCAGATCTTTGAGCCTCAAAAAGAGACTCCTGTGTGTAAGGAAGGCAGAAAATTTCCTGTCACCAAAAAGATCAAGGGTCCAGGACAATGACAATTAGCATAGCAATCTAAGTAGACAGAAGGCCAGAAATGGCTCTCTGTAAACTTCCTGAGCCTTTGCCCCACCCTTGGCTGGGGAGAGCCCTTTAGTGACAAGACCTCTTTAACCTCTAATTAGACAGGATGTGCACAATGTCCCATTTGAAGATGGAGTATTGGTACTTTCTGGAGAGGTTGTATAGCGTGTTTAATGGCATGGATTCTAGGGCCTGGCTGCCTGGAATTAATGCAGTAGCACCTTCTGCATATATCTACCTTCCACGCCTCAGTTTTCTCCAAATGGGCACAATGAGAAACACCTACTTCACAGTCTGGCTCTTAGGATTAAAGGGATGACCATGTGTAAAACACTAATAATACCACTTGCCACATGAGTTTATTAAAGAATGTTATTAAGGAATGCTTGTTATTACCGAAGGAAAGGGAAATGAGTCACAGGCAAGAAAGTGGATGGAGTACCGTCTTACAAGGAAGGAGAGCTATTAAGTAGTCAAGGATGGGGACGGTGTAAGGGAAATGAAGAAAAGTTAGAAATATAGAGGAATATTAAGGATAAAGACTTAAAATATTTTAATTGACAAAAATGCACCTTTTTTTTTTATATATGTGCATGCATTGTGGAAAGGCTGAATTAAGCTAATTGACATATCTATTACTGCACTTCTTTACCTTTTCTGTGAGGAAAACACTCAGAGTTTCTACTAGCAGTTCTCCAGTACACAACACTTTCTTTCTTTTGGTGCTAGAGATTGAACCCTGGGTCTTGTACTCGCTAAACACTGAGCTACAGCCCCAGCCCAACTATGCATTTTTATAAACTCGAGTTGTCATGGTGTAGGATAGCTCTCCTGAAATTATGCTGTTTAACTTGAATTTTGCACCCTTTCTCAGCCTCTCCCTATCCTGTCCCCTTCCCATTTTGCTGCCTGCCTCTATGAGTTCAACATTCTTTAATGCTCGAGCGTAAATGAGGTGCTGCAGTGTTTGTCTTTCTACGGTTGTCTCATCCCCCTTAGAAGAACATTCTCCCTGTCCATCCATGAGCCTCGAAGGGCAGGAATGTCTGCTTTTCCTAGGTTGTACCTGTTGTGCACTTATGTTACGGCTGGTGTCTAGGTGTCCCCCCAGAGCCTCACACAGCCGTGGGGTGGCTTTCGGAGTCTGTGACTGGTTATTCTGGGTGAGGATGCTGCACCGCCTGTGGGGAGTGTAACCTGCATCACAATGTAAGGAGTGGAGAGAGGCTGGCGAGCCCCTGAGCTGCTGCTGCTGCCTGTGCTCCTGCTCGTTGCAGCCTCTGTGAGGGGCTGCTCTCTGCGGCCATGAGCCACTGTGCCTGGGAGCCAGCTGAGTGTGGACTGAACCCTCCAGTAACTGTGAGCTAAGTAAACCTTCCCTTCCTTCATTTATTTGTCCCAGCAATGCGAGATGAGCAACAGAGATGGCATACGCTGTGCTTTTTATCCTTGCTTCTGTTGATACACACCTAGTTTGGTCTCATTATCCCCATTGTGAATAATGCTGTTATGACCATAGAAGTGTAGATGTGTTTTCAACATAGTGATTTTATTTTCTTTGAATATATACCCAGAAGTAGAATTGCTGCCCATGTCATAGTTCTATTTTTAAGTTTTTGAGGGATTTCTATGCTGCTTTCCACATTGGCTATAGCAATTTACATTCCTGCCAATAGCAGTACACAAGGGATGTCTTTTTTTTTTCATCCTCAACCTCCCTTTGATCCAGGCACTTCTGACATTTTGTCTTTTTTATTATGGCCATTTTAACAGGTGTGAGGTGACATATCATTGTGTTTTTACTTTGCATTTCCCTAGGGCTGCTCAATACTTTTCCATCTGTAAAACTGTTTGCTACTTGCATGTTGTTGTGGAGAAATATCTATTCAGGTGCTGTTTTCAACCAAGTAATTTGTTTTCTTCCTATGGAGTTGAGCCCTGCATCTATTTTGGATATTAACTCTTGCCACATATATGACTCCCACATTTTCTCCTGTTTTGTAAATGCCTCTTAACTTTCCTCATTGATTCCTATCTTGTGCATAAACTTTGTAGTGTGGTATGCAATTCCATTCATATATTTTTGGTTTTGTTGCTTTGCTTTTAGGGTTATAGTGAAAAAATATTTGCCTGAAAAAAATTTTTGCCTAGATTAATGTCAAAAATTCCTGTTTTCTTTAGTAGTTTTATACTTCCAAATCTTACCTTTCAACCTTCCATCCACTTTGAGTTGATTTCTTTTTTAATGTGAGGTGCGACAAAGGACCAATTTCATGTGGCTATCCAGTTTTAGTGACACCATTTATTGAAGAGACTGCCCTTTACCTGTTGTGTATTCTTTGTACCCTTGTTAAATATACATTCAAAAGAAAATCTGTGGATTCATTTGTGATTCTGTATTCTGTTTCATTTCTGTCTTTTACTTATTTAATTTAATTTTTTTATTTTTCAGTACTGGAGATTGAACCCAGGACCTTGACACTAAGCTATATCTCTAGCCCTTTTTTTGTTTTGTTTTGTTTTTTTTGGCAGAACCGAGGATTAAACTCAGGCTCTTGCACTGGCAGGAAAGCGCCTATTCCACTGAGCCATCTCCCTGGCCCCTCCAGCCCTTTTATATCTCATCTTAAGATTGGATCTTGTTAAATTTCCCAGCCTGGGTTAAAACTTGTGATTCTCCTGCCTCAGCCTTCAAGAATACTAGGATTATGGGCAAGGTGCACCACACCCAGCTAATACCTAGGAGTGTGTGTGTGTGCACACGCATGTGTGTGCGCACACCAGTACTGTGCTGTTGTGATGACTATGTCTTTACTGTAAATTTTCGGATCAAGCATTGTGAATGTCTCCAGTTTTGTTCTTGCTCCCCATGGCTGTGTCTCTCAGGACCTTTTGTAAGTTCATACAAATATTAGCATTCTTTTTTTATGTATTCAGTTCAGAGTTTAGCTATGCAGCTTGGATTTACAGTCATTCTCTTGTTTCAGCCTCCCCGGGGCTGGGATTACAGGCATGTGCCACCACACCAGGTCTGGTGACAGGCTCTGCGTGCCCAGGTATGGGGCTGGTACTTGTGATGCTGGGGATCAAGTCCCACTCACTACATTTGCCTAGGCAGGTGCTTAGTCTGCTGAGCTATCTCGTTGCCCTTAAGATTTTTTTTATCTCTGTGGAGAATGTTATTGGAATTTCAGTAACAATTGCCTTGAATTTGTAGGTCACCTAAGCGACTGTGAACAGTAACCATCATAATTCTTACAGTTCACCAATGTGGGATATCTTTTTTTCATTAATAATTTGTGGGCTGGGAAGATAGTCCAGTAGTCTAAGCACCTCCTGACAAATGCAAGGACCTGGATTCAGTCCCTGGAACTGCATACCATGCTGACCCTCGTCTGAGCTGGCCACTGAAATTTATAATCCCAATGGTGGGGAGGCTGAGACAGGAGAATCACTATGAGTCTGAGCTGTGTAGGGAGACCCTGTATCAAATAAAAAAGACAAAAAAATTAAATATACCTCATAATTTTCAGTGTACTTTCACATTTTTGCTTACGTTTATTCCTAAGTATTTAATTTTGATGCTATTATAAATGAGATTTTTTTTGATTTTTTTTAATAGTTCATTCTTAGTCTACAGCAAAGATACTACCAATTTTTATGTGCTAGTTTTGTGTCCTGTAACTTTACTAAGTTCAGCGATTAGTTGAAGCAGTTGTTTGTATTGTTGTTGTTGTTTTTAATGGTCTTTAGAGTGTTGTATATAGGATCGCATCATCAGCCAACAGAGGCAGTTTAAGGTAGATAATCATTTAGGTTTTTTTTTTAAAGCAGCAAAAAAATAGACATAGGAAAATAAGCCAAAATAGAATAGATCCTTTGACAGACAACAGACAAAAACAGATGAATAGGGGGTAAAAGGAGAATGAAAAATAGATCACACAACGAAAACCAAAACTGGCAAATTAACCAACAAATGTATGAGCGAGAGGGAGCAACTGAGAGAGACAGATATAAGCTCAGACTTAATACACAGACAGTATTATGTGCTAAATGAGCAAAGTAAAGTGAGTACGAGAGGGAAGGAAGAGTGAGCAGCCGGGCCTGCAGCCGGGCCGGGGGCGGGAGGCTACCCAGCCCTGCCTCTGCGGTCCGCCTCCCTCCCGCGCAGCGCAGCCCAGCCTGTCCCCTCCCATCTTCAGAGCGCGTCTCTCACTTCCTGAGGAACTCCCTGTCCTGTTCCTAACAGCTTAGACGTTTGTTTTCTCCTGTCTGTTTTTCCATTTGTTTCTGTATGGAATTCTTCTTTCCCGCCCAGAAAACTGTCTTCCAGGAGGTCAACCCGGCTGTACTCAGCTTTCCACTAGTGTGGACTGAGAGAAAACAAATCAAGAATCAGACGGTCTTGGGCCGGGCTGACAGCTCGGTGGTCGAAGCACCTGCCTGGCAAGCGCAAGGTCTGGGGTTTGATCCCCAGCACCACACAACCAAGCATGGTGGCACACGTCTGTCATCCCAGCGCTTGAGAGTCTGAAAACAGGAGGAGCTCTACAGTCTGAGCTGTGTAGCGAGAATCTGTACCAAATAAATAAATGTTTTTTTAAAAAGTCAGATGGTGCTGAAGCTGGAGCGGCAGGAGCGCAGCAATCTCCAGTTAGCACCATTACCAACGCTAGGACATCACCAGACGCGTCTAGGAGGGTCGTTATGAAAGCATAACCGAAGGGAGCTGCTCCGCCTGACTTAGCCCTTCCTCCGCCGTGCAGTGTCGGGTGCTCCCTCCGTCCTCTGTGCTTCTAAAGAAACTGCACCCCTGCCACTCTGTATTTTCCTGCACATAATTGACCTCCCCAAGAGCTTATGTTCTGTATTCATCACTTCCGACCATGTGAAACTTTCCACCATCTTGTAATTGATGGGCTTGATGCCGAGAACAGAAGTGTGTGGTGAGGAGAGAAGGAGACTTTGGTAGAAAAGGGACACAGGACAACCACCGCACAGGTCCTGATTATAGGACAAGGCCTCCGTTGTGACCCAGAGAGTCCTGGTTACCTCCCAAATGCAACTCCCCCGGACTAATCTAAACTAGTTCTCTTCCTTCTAGACAAGAGGAAGGAAAAGTCCCATTCAGACCACAGAGAAATAAAAGCCTTCCTTGCTGATTATATACAATTTACAGCTGAGTGTTTCATTTGGTACCCAGGAGCTGGAATTACCCTTGTTCCTCTTCCTTTTTGAAGGCCCAGGGATGAGAAGTGCTCTGTGATTATGTGTTAGTTGATGACATTTCCATGCCAAACTCGCCTAGTTTTGTGTTGCAAGCATATGTGTGTGTGTGTGTGTGTGTGTGTGTGTGTGCGTGCATGCGCGCGTGCAAACACACATCTGATTCCAGAACCAGGATGTTCCCATCTCCTCACACAGTTTTTTGGTCCAAAGGTGATAAATTGAAATGTTTTTGTCATTTTTTACTCATCCTTTTTGAAAAGAAGGAATAAAAGAGAAAAAATGGAAGAAGAGTAAACCATTTTCCTCGCTCATAATTTCATATGTGGATAGGAAACTCCAGCATGAACAGGGAAAATGAAGCAGGTTGAAGTGCGATGTGCTGATGGCTAAGCATGGGCCAGGGGTGAAGAACAGGAGTAATAAATTCCCTGTGTCCGGAGGGTGAAAGCTGACGCTCGGAGAGCCCTTGTAGTGCTTCTACACGCGAGTTTTGTGGAAGCCCTAGCTAGAGTGACATACAATGTGAACTATTATTAGAAGCCCTAAGTCTGGGGCTGCAAATTTTTTTTTTGACAAATCATCCAATAATATATATTCTAGGTATTGCGAGCCACATGGCTGCTGTTATCCCGCCAAAACTGCCATTTGTACAGGATAAGAAGACTAGGACAATGTGTAAGCAAACAGACGTGGCTATGTTCCAATACAATTTCATTTTTTGAAAGCAAGCAGAAGTGGGATTTGGTGGGCAGGCCAGTATTTACCTATTTTTGCCCCGAGGGAGGTGATATGACCATCTAGATTTGAAGTATTGAGAATGCATAATCAAGAAAGATGGAGAAGGAAAGGAAGAGGAGGAGGAAATGGAAAGGTACATAGTGGTTTTTAGAAAAGGGACAACTTCAAGTATGTGAAGCAATCCATGGACTCAGTATAAAGGGATAAAAACCCTAGTTTCATGATATGTGCGTAAATTTAGAAATCCTCAAGTAAATATTTTGATTCACCCAAAGAAAGCAGCTGTGATCACGAACAGAAGAGTAAAATTTGTTTCTTAACACAAAAGAATCGTCACTGTATTAGCTATCTACTTCTGTGCAATGAATTAACCCAAAATTTAGTGACTCACAAATAAATATTTATTATCTGTAATGTGAGGGTCAGAAATTCAAGCAAAGCTTCTCCAGGTAGCATAGCTCATGGTTTCTCATAAGGTACAGTCAAATGTCAACCAAACTGTGGTCGCCCAAACCCCTGAGTGGGCCTGGAGGACCTGCTTCATATGTCTGGCAAGTGGTACTGACTGCTGGCGAGAGGGTGAAGTGCTTCTCCACAGGCTCACAGTATGGCGGCTCAAACATGGTGTTTTCACAACCAGGGCAGCTGGCTTTCCACAGAGAGATGATCCAAGGTAGACGTTTCAGGCCTGTTCATGAAATACCAGCAATCTTATGCCATCACTGTCTTCATGTGTGTGGTTACAAAATCCAGCTCAGATTCCACAGAGGGAAGAAGCTAACCACGGTGCAAATACCAAGAGGTAAAAGCCAAAAGTCCTATCTTAGAGGCTAGCTGCCTCCTACTAGCATAACAAGGAGAGATAAAAAAGAAGGGACTGGCTTAGAGGCTGGCCACCTATTGCTGCCTACCACCCTAATAAAGAGCATATATATATATATATATATATTGCCCTTGGTCTTAGCCTGGAATTACCTGAGAATTTATTTTCAAATGAATTGGTTGAATAAATGTGCTCAACTTCAAGTTGCTAAAGAACAGTATTTACTTCACTGAAGAAAGTCTAGAGGTAGGAGGCTGTGGGGCTGCAAAGTTCAGCAGCTTGACGAGAATCAGGTTCTTGCTCAACATTTCTATGGTCTTCTCAGCTTTCCTTCATGGTCAGAAGGTGACTACCTCAGCCCAAATGCCATGGTTGTACACATTCATGTGAAAGTAGGAAGATGAAAGGAATATCTATTGATAAGCTGCTCACTAATGTATTTATTTTATTTTACTGTACTTATTTTCCTGAGACATCTGCCCAAGTTCACATTATCCTAGTTAAATTATCATAGCCCTGACTCAACATGGCTGAATACCAAAAACAACAGCTTATCTTCCCTGCGACCACTTCTTCCTTCTTCCCCACCTCTGTCCTGGAGACCTCTCCTACAAACACAAGGGAGCCCCCAGTCAGTTCCTTGCATGTCACTGAACCTGCCTCTCAAACTTGTCCCCTAGCAAAAGCCCATAAAATCGCAGCCTTTCAGTCTCAGGTCAGAGGACGCCCCACCTCGCTGCCATCAGTCCTCTCTGTGCCCTCCTCGACGGCAATAAAGGCCTCTCCCTCTCTTTCTTTTAGTTCGACTTCTCTGCTGTCACTGAAAAACTTAACAATCACACATTCTTGAAATGAAGATGGAGATCTTATATCAATTTTTGCTCCACTGTAAAAGGCTCAAGTCAGCTTCTGACACTGCCAGTCCTATGGAAAACCCACTACGATTATGGACTACTGGGCTATGTTGGAATATTTTGTTGAATTCATGCACCTACAATATTTAAACGACAATGGAACACCTTTCTCTGACAAAACTAAACAAAAAAAAAGGGAATACAAAGGAAGGACCATTTTGTATCTGTATATTCAAAATAGGTTAGATTTACAGCTACTTCCTTTTAATTCAATGAATAGAAAAATTTGTTTTAATAGTGTTTGTGGACAGGATATCATGTCTGCATCTTGTACTATGAATAACCACTACGAAGACAACAATGTGCAATGTATTAATTATTTGAAACTCTCATTGCTATTTCTTTCTCAACAAAATTATTAAAAATAATTTTTGCTCCAAAGATAAGTAGGGCTTATTTTCAGAGGATATCTTATTTTTTCACGTACAACCATGTACATTTACTCATATAGAGAACTCTTCATTTATTCAAATACAGTCATATTCTCCAGTCATGTCTTTTTCTTTGGGGACAAAATCATAACTCACCAAACCCCAGGTTCTGTCCTGAATTTCATTTATTTTCTTGTTTATCAGTGGTACCAGGGGTTGAACTCAGGACCCTGCCTTTGCTAGGCAGGCCCTTATCCTACTGAGCTATCTTCTGGCCTAAACTTCTTGCGACTTCATTTCCTGTAGAGTCATGTGCCCTGCCCCTCCAAGCCCAGTGAAGCACTGCGCTCTGAATGAGCAGTTCTTGGGGCCAGGGAGATGGCTCAGTAGAATAAGTGCTTCCCTGGCAAGCGCAAGCATCTGAGTTCAATCCCTGGTTCTGCAAAAAAAAAAAAAAGAAAGAAAGAAAAGAAAAGAATGAGCAGTTCTTGCACACTGGCCTGCATGTTGTGCATCGGCAACATGGATGGTGACCTTACTCAGTGAGTTCTTCACCCATCACAAGCTTTTGCCAGGAGAGCTTCACCAAGTTTCCATTAAATCAGGTGGCAATTGAATGCTTTCAAGTCAGGAGTGGCAAGAAAAATAATGGTGGTTAAGAATGATGGTTTAGACAAAAGCAACAGTAACTGTAAGCAACAAAGTTAAGAAAACATTTATTTATTTTGCTTGAGGGCATTAAGTACATCCGTCACAATACATGGCATATTAAATTATGGTGGTTCATATTTGACACAAACACATTTGTTATAAAGTGCACATGTTATTTACACATTGTATCTGACTGGTTCACCATTTGGCAGTGTACATTTACAAAGGCACCTGCTTGAGTGTTTGTAAATAATTACAATTATTTTAAGGATTAATGTTGATATTATTTATATTTACATAATATTATTTTATAATTCAATGTGTCCATCATATATTGTTTTTTCAAGAGAATAAATAAAAAAATAGTAAAAAAAATAGAAACATTACAGAATTTCTCTGAACAAAATCATAAGAATTCAACAGTGGTTGTATTATATAATGTTGTCTTCAAATTAGTTGTTTAGATTACAAGCTGTAAGCATGCAAAGTTGTTTTAAAAAATACAAGAGATTTAAAAACAGAAGATATGGGATTGGTGAGACAGCTCAGTAGTCTAATGCATCTGCTTAGGCAAGCTTAGTACCTTAGTACCCAGTACCCATATGTGCCAGCTCCCCCTTTAGGGCAGGTTGAACAGACAAAAAATAAAAAAGTAAAATAAATTTTCTAAAAATGTAAGCATTAACTGTTTCTTTCAATAAACCAGCAGAAATCACCAGTACAATTATGTAAGCTATCATATATATTCATATATATATATATATATATATATATATATATATAATCCTTTTCTTTCCCTTTCTGTCCTTTTCCTCATCCCAAAATTTTCTTCCCTTTGAACAGATTCTTTCCACTTTACAGTATCTCTTGTACCTTTCAGATTTTATTTATTCTATCAGGTACTTATGCTAGAGAGACAATACAATGTTTGCATATGTGGTTCTGATTTATTTCATTTATGAATGTAGCATAACTTGCATCCATTTACCTATAAAAGCCTCAAGTTTATCTGTCTTTATAGCTAAGTACTGTATTCCATCATGTACAAATACCACATCTTTTTTATCTGTTCCACATTTGGGTTGTTTCCAAGATTTTGCTATGGCAAATTGTGCTGCTATAAACATGGGTGCACCTATATTGCTATGATATGACATTTTCAGTTCCTCTGGAGGGAATAGCTGGATTTAATGAGACTTTAAATCTCAACGTTTTGAGGAACCTCCCCACTGATTCCATAGTGGTTGTACCAGTCTACACTCCCACCAACAGCGGAGAAGGGTTCCTTTTTTTCCACAGTCCCTCCAGCATTTGTTATTGATTGACTTCTTGATGACAGCCATTCTTTCTGAGGTGAGATGGAATCTCAGTGTTGTTAACTTGCGTTTCTTTAATAACCAATGATGTTGAACACTTTTCATATATTTCTTTGCCATTTATGTTTCTTCATCTAACTGCATATTCATCTCGGTTGTTCATTTTTTATTGGGTCTCTGTCTTTCAGGAGGCTGATTTTTTAAAACATTCTTGATATGTTCTAGATAGAAATCCTTTGTCTGAGAGATAGTCTGATAAAATTTTTCCCCATTCATGGGTTTTCTTTTTACTCGGCTGGTGATTTCTTTTGATGTGCAGAAACTTTAAAAAGATGAGATCCCAGTTGTTGATTCTTTGAAGTATTCCTTATGCAGTTTGGTTTTTGTGAACTCTCTACCTGCCCCAAGGTCTTCAAGATTACTATCTACCTTCTCTTCCAGTAGATTTAGTGTTTTAATATTTAAGTCTTTGGTCCATTTTGGCTGTAATTTAGGGCGTGGTGATAGATATGGACCTAATTTTAGCCTCCAGCATGTAAGAGCCTTCAATTTTTCCAACACGGGGAGGGCTTTTTTTTGAAAAGCTTTTTTTTGGCAGAACCAGGGGTTGAACTCAGGCCCTTGTGCTTGCCAGGCAAGCGTTTATTCTACTGAGCCAACTCTCCACCACCTGCTACTGATTTTTGAGTGTTTACTTTGTGTCCTGCTACACTACTGAATTTGGTTATTAAATACAGAGGTCTTTGAACCTTTTTGGGGGGGCTAGTTGTATGGCTTTTAATTTTTCGTTGGATGTGGGTGCTGCGCGGTGCTGGGTAAAAGTAGCCATGGAACATCAGCCTTCTGGATGTGCTGCTGAGGAATGGGAGTGGAAGCCACCTACTGTCCTAGGGAGAGGCCTCTGTCTTCCCTGGAGCCTGCACCCCTGGACTGTGCTGTGGACTTCACCGTGTGTCTTGGCTTATGCCCCAGGTGATGGCTGCAGGGTAGCTTTAGGAACTGCAGCTGCCCCCTTCCCGTCTTCCACGTTGAAGGTAAGTGGCTGTGGAGTTTGGAGTTTGCCTTCCTCTGAGAAGCTAACCTTAGAGAATGCTATGCGGACATCTCTCCTGAGCGCAGGCCTTGTTAAGCAGAACAAAATTCTCTGGCTTTCTTCAAACGATTCCGTTTCACCTTCCCTTGGCAGGAACATGAAGGAATTTTCCTCTGCTATTCCCTGTGAAAGTCTGGTCAAGCTCCTGGGGATACAACTCACAAAAGTGGGGGCATCTGCGTTTGACTGTCACCGATCCCTGGGTCTTTTCCCCTTGCCTGCGTCTGGCAGGAGTCCCTGCAGCTCTTTCCTGTCCCAGCACTGGTTCTCAGGCAAGTTCCAGCCCGAGGTTTCTGACGCAGTGAGTACTCATTCTCTGGGGCGGCTCATCCATCTCTCTAGGTTTTCGCTCAGCGGTTTGCCCTGTGACTTGGTTTCTCTGACAGATGTAAGGAAAATATGAACTTTTAGTTTGTTAACTTTCCATAGCTTATCTTCACCCTAGAGTACATTTAATCAACTGAGAACAAATTGGTCGATCGGGCCTGAGTTCAACCCCTGGTTCTGCCAAAAAAAAGCTTTTCAAAAAAAAGCCCTCCCCGTGTTGGAAAAATTGAAGGCTTTTACATGCTGGAGGCTAAAATTAGGTCCATATCTATCACCACGCACTAAATTACAGCCAAAATGGACCAAAGACTTAAATATTAAAACACTAAATCTACTGGAAGAGAAGGTAGATAGTAATCTTGAAGACCTTGGGGCAGGTAGAGAGTTGCTCTGTGCAACTCCTAACTTACTTTTTTCTGTCCATGACTCCTATTTTGTAGTCACACTTACATCTTCATTTCCACTGATGTTTGCTTTTATAGTGTCCAGTTTACTGGCACTGAGGGTGTAGTTTGGTGGTGGAGCCCTCCCCGGGATGGACCGGGCTGCAAGTTGAGTGCCCAGAAAGGGAGGGAAAAAGAGCAATGTGTCATTAAGCCCATTGGGGTATTTTTCATGTCAGGCACTATAGTTTTCAACTTCAGAATCTAATTTGAATCTTTTACCTGTTCCATGTCTCTACTTACCAGCTTTTCTCTTTCCCCTAGCTTCTTGAAGGCCAGGCCCTTCAAAATAATTATTTTGTTGCCCTTGTCTGATGATTCTGACATCTGTGTTAATTCAACTTTTTAATTTTTCTCCTTGCTCGTATAATTTTACCTCTTTTCATTAGTGAACTTTTTAATTCTATGTCAGATACTCTGAACATTCCCCTGATGAGGACTGGATTTTTTTAAAAAAATTATAGTTTTTCTTAGGTTTTCTCCCTAGAGTACATTTAATCAACTGAGAACAAATTGGTCGATCGGGATCCCCAATTAGTATTTGTTAGATGGAATAAAAGCAACATCTGACCTCAGGATAATTATGTCCTGCAACTGGAGAAAGAATCCAATACCCCAGGGATTTATTATATTTTCCACTTGGTATTCAGGGAGCAGTGCTTTTTCCAGGCCCATGTGAGCTCAGGGGGTAGCTTTTTCTAGTCCTTTCCCCTACATCTTTCTCACCCGTGTGCCTGTCAGCACTCTGCGACCCCACAGCAGACCTCTCCGCACATCTCCGTGTCCTTGCACAGTGCTGTCTTTCTCGGCCCTGTCCCTGGTAAACCTGCTTGGCATTATTTTCCTTGGTCAACTACATCTCCTTGACCTAAGGTGATTTCCAGAATCCCACTGCCTTCCCCCTCCTCTTGCAGCCTGTTGGAGTGATATGGGAGTGATCTCCACTTTTCCAGAATTGTTCTTCTTTGTCTGATGATGTCTAAAGTAATTTCCCCCTCAGACTTCTAATTCTTCTGGGCAAGAGAGCAAATCTGATTTCTGTTATTATATCTTGGCTGGACACAGAGGTCTTGAAAATGTTGGCGAGGGTCAGGGGCAGAGCCTTACTTCCAGCCTATTTTTCCCTGTTACTGAGGTGAAACCCTTCTGGGGGTTTCACTGTATTCAATCTCTCTGCAAAATACCTTTTTGTCTGCCTGCCTGGTCTGAGCACTTACTGTCTTGTGGGAGCACTCAAACTGTTCAACTAGTTTCTCTGCCTGGTAACACTTTCTGGCCTCAGAAATTTCACTGCATACCCCCACACCTTAGGAATCAGCAACAGACTTACAGGAGAACCTATGCAGACTTCTGGAACTCATGCGCTACACAACCATTGTCCGTGATGGTCCAACCTGTCCATACTGAGGGCATAAGCACCTAGGGCAGGAAGGAAAGCAACATGGGGTTCACCTCTTCTGTTTCCCTCTCCCAGGAATCACTGTCCTGCTTTTCCTGTTAGGCGATGTCTGTCTAAAATCAAACATTTCATGTATTCCCCCAATTCCCCTGTCATGATGGGAATGCAAGTCCAGTACTGGCTTCTCTGCCGTGATGGAAACAGTTTACAGTCTTCAATGGCAAAAGGCAAATTCTCCTATGGAAAAGGGATTTTTAGTAAGTAGTACTGCACCATCACTAACGCGCTCTGCTCACTTCTCCACCAATGGCCTATTTGACAGTTACTTATTTACTGAATCTATTAATCTAAAGCCTTTAATTCAGTAAGTTTTCTCAATGTCTCATAAGCCATATTATGTGGCACATGTGGCATGGAGGAGGATGCCTTTGCTGCCTGAGGATTTTTTTTAAGAGGACAAAATAGTCATAGAAAAAAACAGCATTACAAATGATACAAGTTTTCATTAAATGAAGGAAAAGGAATTCAAGCATGGTTGCTGTATTACATGATGCTGTCCTCAAATTAGTTGTTTAGATTACCTGATATAAGCAAGTAAGATTTGTTTAAAGAAACAAAGCAAAACAATAACAATGAAGTTATAAGAAATTCAAAAGAGGGAAAAAAATCCAAGTAAAAAGAAAAAAAAGTTTCATATGCAGAATAGTTTGGATAATTGTTTTATCGGTTTCTGCTGGTCATTTGCCTAAAGATTTTAGATCAAGGGATTAGCATATCTCATTATTGCAAAGCAGGTTAGGGCAATGGTAGAGATTTGTGCAGGGGTGAGGGCAGGGAGGCTGGCCGCTATGCCCCCTTAGACACAAGTGGGAAGGTTCTCAGGGACTGACTCCACAGATGACATTCAAGCTAATTTTCAAGGTGAAAAGCAAGCCTCTTGGAGAAGGAAGGACAAACAGCAAAGACAGGCGCAGAGTCCACACCAAGAATGCCTGAAAACAGTAGGACACTGGAGGTGGCTGAAGCCAAAACCCTCCCTGACAGAGGCAGGGGATGGAGCTGAAGAGACCAGGAGAGGTCAGGCCCTGAGGGCCTCTCGTACCCCCCTGGGGAGCCACCACCAAGCATGAGGGTGAGTCTTACACAACTGTAGCTGGCAGGGGACATGCCCACCTCAGCACACAGCAGGTATTATTAGATGATGATGGAGGAAGGTACCTTGAGCCCAGAGAACCCGCAAAACACCATGCAGAGCCAAAGTCCTTCACCATTTGCGCTCCAGAAGGTCCTCTAACTCCTCAGTGCTTTGCAAATTCAGCCGCAAGGTGCAGCCACAGTGGTTAGTCAAGTCTCAAGTGCTGCTTTGCTCTGTGGTAGACATCAGAGCCTCAAGAGGATTTGCCTGAATGGCTAGGGCACAGTAATGAGAGGAGGGGACTGAACAGGGAAAGAAAGAGAACAAAAGAGAATGTGAGTGATATACACACAGCAGGGTGCCTAGAAGCAGGAAATCAGGTGAGAAACACAGCAAGACCTCGGCTTAGATAGAAAGGATCAATCATGCAAAACCAAGCAGATGGCCTCTGGGGTGGAGCGGTGGAAGCAGTTACATCCCAGGAAATTGTGCAAGTATGTGGAAAACGGCACCCCAAAGCTGGAGGTGCAACAGCTCCCCTCTCCCCAAGGCAGGGAGTGCAGGAGGATAGCCTTGCCTCCTGTCTGATCTGGAAAGCAGATGGGCTAACCCCAGCAGAAGTCTGTCTCTGAGGAACAAAAAGCCTCGTGAGAAAGATTCATTCACCCATGTGGGCAGGGTATCTGAAAGCGGACTTCAAGTAAGGGCGCCCTTTCATGGTCGACTGTGTGCACTGACCTGCTTTGAAAGATAGCAATGTGGCTTGGGCTCCAGGCAAGCTTGGGGTACTAGGCTGTTGTGAGACCAGTCCTGCGGGAGGTGGGGGCTTGGTGGCAAGGAGACGCACACCGTGGTTCCTAGCAGAAGTGGCCATGTGCTTCTGCACACATGGGAGGCTTGTTCTTGCTATGGGAATATCTTGGGGGTGATAGAGAATAGAGTGAGGCTCCATGTGAGTTGGAAGAGGCAGGAACTAAGAAGACTTGGGTGATGATTGCTAACATGCTCCCAGTTTTGTAGGTGAGGGCTTCAGAAAGCTGAGCTCTAGGCAATTCCAAAGTGTGGGCTGCTTCGTGGAATAGCTCCCAAGAAGAGAGCCTGGACTGCCCGGCAGAAGCCCTTGCTGGAGACCTGTGACTCGACTGAAGAGTTTACTTTCTCTTGGAGAGTTTGATTAACTCCAGGTGACCATCTTTGCTCTTGTCTGGGGCAGAGACCCTTCCTAGGACCTCATCTCTGTACCTCCCTGCTTCCTGCTGATGGAGCCCCGTGGGCAACCTGGGCTGGGTTCAGAGGTGCCCAAGCAAGAAGGGGAATAGGAAGCCATCTCCTGGGCCAAGACAGAGCAAAGGCTTTGAGGCAAAAGATATAATGACAGGGAAAAAATTGCTATTTTTTTTTCTACCTTAGAGTTTGCTGCATTTTCCAAATTATCAGCAGAAAAAGGCAAATATTACTTCTTAAGTATGAGGCATGCTTTTCCACAGTTGAAGTGCACAGTGTTTCCATATCACATGTGTTTTCTCTTTTCATCACTTCTGGGTTGTTGAACCTTATTATATAGTAAACAGGAGGCACAGAGGAAGCCCTGCCTGCCTCCGGCACAGCTCTCGCAGCCCAGTTTGATCCGTTTGTCCTTCCTGGTGGGTCACTCATGGAAAGGAACCTCTGGCGCATGAAGACCCATTAACATACTTTCCTGCTCACCTCTACCAAGTCTTGGCTCGCACAGACAGAGTGATTGACAGCCCCAAAGGCTTGTAGGCAATGATTTGAAGAGGGGTGCACAAGAGGCCTCTTCCACCTGTTACTCTTTTCTTTATCACTTCGCATCCATAGGGGTCCCTAAGCCCCAAGTGAAGGGTCAAGTACAAATCTGGTAAACCAAGAAGCCCTAGCAGTTGTCAACTTAATTAGCCTTCAGAAAAAATATATGGCTCTATGAGCACAGTGGAGTTGCTATAGAGACATGCACAGGAGGCACATTTAGAACAGGGCCCCATGGCATCACCTGATAAAAATAAGAGCCGGGCTTTTTAATAGAATGAATTACTTAAGTTTTATATTTAACATGGGACGACACCAAGGCTATTACTGGTTTTCAGAATATTTTAGGAATCTGGGCTGCCTGCTGCTACATATGTTAACAATCATCACAACACATGCTGTGGTGGACAGTGGATAAGAATTGGAAGCCCATGTGTCTCTCCCCTTGAGATGGGAAATATCCTTCTTACTTAGAGTTTGTCCCTCCTTAACTAGGTAAGAGATTTCCACTGTGCTTCAGGTAACAGGTGGGAGAAGAGGTACACTGTGCTCTGCAGGGGCCCTTTGTATGCATGGTTTCTAATCACTGTCTCAACCTTATGAAGGAATGATCTAATTTAAGGATTTAAAAAGTGAGGTGCAGAGGCCCATAGCTTTTCCAAGGTTGCACAGCTAGTAAGTAGTACAGCCAGAATTCTGATTGAGGTATCCCCATTCCAAAGCTATTGTCTTGTAAGACATCAACTACAACCATATCTGCACAGGAATTTAGGATGAGGTGACCCTGAAAGGATTTACCATTTTTATTGTAGCTCTTGTTATAATGTATTCTCTTTTTTAAAGACAATCACAAAGTAGAGGGTTCCAAGAACTATTCCATGGGATTTGGCCTGTGCTGATGAGCCCAAAGAAAATATTGGTCCTGGACTACCTTGAACTACTCAGCTAAGAAGAAAGATTTATTGTGACTCACAGTTTCAGGGCTTCAGTTCGTAGTCACTTGGTCCTCTTGTCTAGGACCTATGGTGGCCAAGTACATTATGACAGGGGTGAGAATATGGGGAAGAAAGCCAGGAAGCAGCAAGAGAGAGGAGGGGAGGAGAGGTGTCCCACGGTCCCTGCAAGGCCACTGACTTTGCTTCCCACCACTAGCTCCACATTGTACGGGCTTCATTATCTTGAGGTTCAACCCATAGGGCTGCAGGAGATGTTTCCTGCCCAAACAATGCCATTTTCCTTACCTCCCAAAGTGTGCCTGGATGTCCCTTCCCAGGCCAGAACAGAAAGCCCAGGCATGCCAAGATTCCAAGCTGAACCCAAGTAGGAAAGGGTCCCCACGGCTCTTGCATACTTGAGACAAAGACAGCCGAAGTCAAGCTGACGTTGCAAGGCCAAGTTCCTGTGTGAGCAACTTTGTCTTTGGATTATTCATGAGGCTATTGCTCTGCAGAAAGATGCTTCCAATTTTTTTTTCTATAAAAGGCTATGAGTAGATTATGCTCACAAGGCACCAGTCTTCTCTTGTTAGGGGAGATGACATCACTGGGAGGCAACTTTAGCACAGGGTAGCAGACATGACAGGCAGAAAGTGGCAGGAAGCTCAGTGGCAGGACACCAACACTCCCTGCCTCTAGTTTGCCAGAAGGAACACTGATAGAAGATGCCAAGCTTTAGAGGAATCTGAGGGGGTGAGTCTAGGGCAAAACTGAAATACACAGCTGAGCAGAAACCCTAAGCGAAGCATCAGCTCAAATGAAAGCGGCCAAATTCAAGGTCCTGAGTGGATTCCTGTTGCCACCACCATCACCACCAATAACAACATCAAATGAAGGTGGCACAGGACAGAAGATAATCAAAAACAGACCAGGGGCTGGGAGCCAGGCAGAGCGGGGGGCTCAGGCCTGCAGCCTGAAGGATGAGGCACTGCTGACCCCTCCGTGGGACTAGCTTAGGGTGGCCAAGCCCACCCTACACCATTGCTGGGCTTCACGCCCTCCCAAACACCCATCCACCCTAGGCTGGGCTCAAGCAGTCCTAGGAGCCAAAAAGAAAGTAGATTTTAAGCTCAAACTCATTCATTATTTCATCTTCAGAAATAAGGTTTTTTATATTTACATAGCAATTTGGGAGGGCTTTTATTTCTTTTTTAATCATTTAAAGGGACTTCTGCTTCAATACAATCTATTTAAAGCAATATGGGAAAGAAAAGGGAGTACAAGGATAACTATGAAAATCCTTTTATATTTAGTTTCTATCATGTGAGTCGAGCAAAAGTGAGCTGCAGATACACAAAATCTCATGTCTATCAAATCTCATGTTTGATACATTTTGTTTTAACAAGTGAATCGCTTTATGCTACTGAAATAGCTTCATAAGGTGCTATATAGTAAACAGGAGGCACAGAGAATGCCCTACCTGCCTGTGACAGAGCTCTTGATGTATAATGATCTCAACAGATAATGGGCCAACCTAGAAATTTAACTTCTGCTGCAAACACTGTCATGCACAGGTTCTGGGCTTCAGCAGATGTCAGCCTCTGCTTTGGCCGCACCCTTCCTGCGCTGACTTGGGCAACGGTCTAACCCCTGCACGCCTTAGCTTTCTCATCTGTCCAGTGGAAATACTGTCAGTGAGAGGACAAGGATGTGCTGCACTTAGAGACTGGCCCGGGGCGGGATACCACTTCTGCCCTGGTAAATGTCCTGGCCAGGACGGTGAGCAGGGGCAGCAACACCTCACACCTGCCCCACAGTGCAGCGCTGCCCGCGTGGGACTCCAGCAGCACCCTGCACTTTCCCACCATAGGCAATGGCTGCTCAGCGCCCTCCTCACCACAAGCTCTTTCCTAAAGAGGTCTGGAGAGGAACTTGGCAGCTGCCATCCTTGCCCATCCCCGTGCTCTCCCCAGCCCTCCTCACCCTTTGCCCTCCAAGTAAAGGAGCCCGGGCTGCCAGGCCAAGAGCTTGTGTCCAGTTCGAGTCCTGGGCGGCCTGTGTGTCCTCAATCCCTAGGGCCCCAGCCAGCTCCCCTGGCTGAGAGGTACCCTGCTAACTTCATTCCTGCCCCACGTTGGAATGGCAGTGACTCCCAGGATGCCCAGGGAGTGGGCAGGTGATGGGGTTCTGGGGAGGTGGCCAGACCAGGAGCAGGTTAATGTTACAGCCGGGGTGTGTGTGCTGGGAGGCTGACGTCAGGCTGACGCTGCGTGGAGGGGAGGGCCAGCTGCTGCACTATAAAGATAGGTCAAGTCCAACGGAATCACCTCGGGCCCAGTGGGCAGGAGAGTGTGAGAGTCCCCGAGCCATGGTCTCCACCGCCTGTGGCTCAACCTGGGTCCCTGTGCTCTCAAGCCGAGTGCCTGAAGCAGGTTTTGGTTTCATGTCAGCAGCCTTCATCTGCCTTCCAAAAATAAGCCCGTGCCACCATGCCGAGGGGAGAAAAACAAGAAGGGCGGTATTTTTAGGGCCATTAATTCTGACCACGTGCCTGAGAGGCAAGGTGGATGGCCCTGGGACAGAGGCTGCTCATCACTATGTCCCGGACAGCAGGCCATCCCCAGCGCACTCTGCAGGCTCTTGTCCTCCTTGCTGTCTTCATGGGCATGGTTGTGCCCCTGCCGGCGGGTACCCGTGCCAACAGCACACTGCTGCGCTCCAGGAGCTGGAGCAAACTGCTGTCCAGGTCTCGTGCAGGGCTGGCTGGAGAGATCGCTGGAGTGAACTGGGAAAACGGCTATTTAGTGGGGATCAAGCGACAGCGGCGACTCTACTGCAACGTGGGCATTGGCTTCCACCTCCAGGTGCCCCTCAACGGCCAGATCAGTGGAGCCCACGAAGAGAACCCCTACAGTGAGTGTCAGCTGCAGCCAGTTGGGTTGTTCAGGGGCTTGGGCTCGAGCAGGGCTACGTGGTGGAGGAGCCCAGCTCCAGGGGATGGGACCCTACACTAAACAGGGAGAAATGCTATGCAGCTCTTAGATACTGCAGCTCAAGATGCCAGTAACCAAGCATCTTGGTGCCCTCTGCCAACCTCTGCAGCATCAACTACTGCAGCCTCACAGGCCCATCTGGAGACAGCCAAGGACACCAGCCTGGAGAGCCACTAAGGCAGTGGTGGGGGGAATGAGGAGGGCAGAAAGACAAGTGATTTGCAATTTTTCCAGGGAAAACAGACCCCTTTTAAAAAAAACTTCAGTCATCTCCCTCTGTCTCCTGGTCCCCAGTCCTCCAAGTTGCCAAGTAGCTACCAGGATCCTGTCTAACAAAACCAAGATGGGGTCCAGGCAAGCCATCACCTCTGCATGGCTGTGGAGTTTGTGCCAATAGATAGGTTGATAGAAGTTGAAAAGTGTAGCCATATATTTTTAAAATAATAAGGAGAACTCATGTCTTTACCTAAGTCAAGAACTTAGAGTAAATAATTTTAAATAAATATGTAAGTAACCAAGTAATCCCCAACTCTGATGCAGAACTTTTCCTGGCAGAAATGCACGTTTAACAGGATAGTGGTGGGTTCTGACGAATCTAGCAGCTGGGGAGATGCAAGGCAGCAGCCCCATAGGCTGGGGCCAGGCCCGCTGCAGGAGGGGCTGCGTGGACGTCCTGGCAGGGTTAGGGCCCGATCTGACTTGCCTGAGCCTTGGCTGACATGAACCTCATTTCCTTGTCAGGCCTGCTGGAAATTTCCACAGTGGAGCAAGGGGTGGTGAGTCTCCTCGGAGTGAGAAGCACCCTCTTTGTGGCTATGAACAGGAAAGGAAGATTGTACGCAACGGTGAGTGCACACAGCAGGTTGCACGAGGCCTGATGCATGCGCAGTTGAAGAACACAGTGTAAATTCAAGCGAGAGAAGTGAATCTCTTAAAAACTATTTTATTTATTTATTTATCTATTTATTTATTTGGTACGGGGTCTCACTATGCAGCTCGGACTCCCACTGATCTCCTTATCTCAGCCTCTCCACACAGGTGTGTGCCACCATGCCCGGCTTCAGTGCCAGCATGGCATGCGGTAGCGGGGATTGAACTTGGGGCCTTGCTCTTGCTGGGCAGGTATTTAGACTGCTAAGCTACCTCCCCAGCCAGAGAGAAGTGAATGTTTATCTAGAAGTGAAATAATTTTTATGTAGAATCTTTATGTAGGAAAGTGAGAGGCTAAGAAAGGAGCCTGGGGGCTTGCAGTTTAGCTCAGTTGTTTAAAGCACCTGCTTGGGCAAACTCAATCAGGCGCAGTTCCACCTTCAGCTCCACAATCACACCAGATCTGACCTTAAGACATCCTGAGCTAGCAAAAAAATAAAAAGAAAGAAAAGAAAGGAGCCCTTGCAAAGGGGTGCCCCAGCTTTGCTTTGTCAGCGTCCCCGTTGCTCAGCCTCTGCCTTGGACTTGGCTCTCCTAATCCTGGCAGGATCTTTACAATTAGAGCAGCCATAGCTCAGAAGGAGCTCTGTGTTCTGGCACAAAGCTCATCCAGGGCCCTGGTCAGGTCTGAGGCCCTGAGCCGGAAGTGCCTGGAGATCCAGCCTGGTGTATGGATCTGAAGGTGTGAAAACAGAAGCTGTTTCTTGCCTTTACTCCAGCTGAGATTTTATTCTCAGGTTTGACATCCTCTGGTCTCCGGGCTCCTGGACTGGGGAGATCCCCTCTCTGTGCTCCTTTTTCAGTAAGCATAAGCCTCTGTCCTCCCTCTGCTCCTTCTTTTTTTGGTGGAACCGGAAATTGAACTCAAGGCCTTGCACTTGCCAGGCAAGCGCTCACTCTACTGAGCCATCTTCCTAGCCCTACCTTCCTTCTGCTGTGGTCACCCCAGGGAGGGAGAATACTGCTATCTAAACTCATTTACTGTCCCTGGGCGGTCTCTGGCCCACTCCTGTCTGGAGCTCTAAGCCCATGATTTGACCTATCCCAAAAGATGGATAAGGAAAACATCCTAATGGATGTGGCAAGACTGAGGGGCCCATTGGCAGCAATAACGACATTAACACATGAAGTGCTCAGAGCGGGCTCAAGAGCACCAGGATTATTTAGGGAGAGGGCGCAAGGCTGTTCTGCCACTGCTCACTGGTGGCGCTGTGAACCAAATGGCCCCTGCCCGGGGCCTTTCAGTGCTGACTTATAAGTTCGGCCTGGATTGGGGGGCACTTGGCACGGGTTGAAATCAGTGGGCCTCCAGTGCAGTCCTCTGCACAGTTCACACCCGTAACACTTTGTAACCTCCTGTTAAAAGTGTGGGCTTCTCGACTGGGCATGGTGGTGCATGCCTGTATTCCTAGCACTTGGGAGGCTGAAGCAGGAGTCCCATGAGTTCAAGAGCAGCCTGGGCCACATAATGAGTTCAATGCCAGGGATTAAACACACGATCTTGTGCATGCCAGGCAAATACTCTACTAGTAATGATTCCCAGCCTAAAAGTATGGATTTCCAGAGACTTCCTTCAGAGATGTCTTAGTCAATATAGCTGCAGGCTACAGACCTGTCTGGTGTGTTTTTAAATTTTTCAGTCATTTTCGGGCACAAACAGACTTGGGGACCGCCAGGCCTTGGGGCCTCTGCAGATAGGGAACCATGTTGTAGCAGGGTCACACTGGCCCTGGGAGCTGAGGCCCAGGAAACAGAGACACTGTCCTACAGCAATCTGAGCTGTCTCTCTCACCACGCTCTGGGAAAGTGAGGGGCAGCAAGGGCATCCGGGTCCTCCCCAGGGCCGAGGAGGAGGGAGCCTCCTTGCAGGGTGGGCTCTGGCTTCCCAAGGAGCATTGCGCCGCCCAAGAAGCCTGCTGCAGGAAGGGCCAGGGCCCATCCAGGCCTCCTAGATGCCCCATGTCTGGAGCGAAACCCTTCCCTTGTTGCCTTCACTGAGCAAATTAAGTACTGTTTCTTCCTTTTTATCCGGAAAGGAATTTAACTGGGCACAAATACAGGGTCAGCTTCCCCAGTTTCCACCCGAACCTCAGGTCTTGGTAGAAGGAGAAGGGTCAAGCTGGGAATACATGCGCTGCAACGCCAGCACTCCAGGAGAAGGAGGCTCCCTCCTCCTCCCACACCTGGTGGCTGAGCAGCATCTCCTCCGTGTAGACTCTGCCCTGGCAGCAGTGCTCCAAGGGGCCTCTCCGTGTCTAAAAGCACAATTGCAGCTGACCCCGGAGCCAGGAAGACTCCTGCTGGGTGATAGTTTCATTCGCACCGGTCCCTTAAGCCCTGAGCTGAGACCCAGCTGTTGCTCCTCGAGTGTGGTTTTCTCACAGGGTGGTAGAGGGATCAGGCACCCAGGGAGGAGAGGCTGCTACAATAGCAGCTCTCAGAAAGGGGTTGCAGGGCCCTCCTTAGGGTAAGGAGCTGCCCTGCACCCTCACCCACAGCACTCCTTAGAGGCCCGGACCAGCTTCATGGCACTGTGCCCCTGGGAGCTCTGGAAGCTTGGTCCTCATGTTGTGCCAGGTGATACTGGGCCCCAGCTCTTGGCCTGTCCCACAGAGGTGCTTCTGGTGGGGTGGGCTGGGACCTGAGCCCTGGTTTTGGCCCTCTGAACTCTAACTACAGTACTTATCTCAGTCTGTAGACTGAAGCCAAAGCTGTACATTTTAATCTTCTTTCCTTTTAAATTAAGAAAATAGGTTGGGTCTGGGCCTGGGAGCTATAATCTCAGCTACTTGGGAGGCTGAGGCAGGAGGATGTTGACTTCCAAGTCAGTTGAGCAATTTAGCAACCTTCCACCTCCACCTCTGTTTTTTTTTTTTTTTTTGTCTTTTTGAGACAGGGTCTCGCTATGCAGTTCAGGCTGGCTTTAAGCTCACTTTGTAGCTCAGGCTGGTCTCGAACTCACAACAATCCTCCTGCCTCAGCCTCCCGAGTGCTGGGATTACAGGCATGCGCCACCACGCCCGGCGAGATTCCACCTCTGTTTTAAAAATTAAACAACTAAGAAAATCATAAAAAAATCTCCACCTCTGGGGGGGGGTCAGTTGACATTCACTAATTAAGAAAAATGCATATTAAACCAAAGGTAGTAAGAATTCAGTTATTTTAAGTGACTTTAGTTTCACTACTTACAATTGCAGTTACATCCTTTTACTCAACAGTAGCATGGCAGCATTCAGAGCACAACACTGATATTACACATGGACCCTCTCGTGGTGATTATCTGGAGAAGTCCAACTCCTTCACCCTGACTTAGCTGCCACCCTCACCCAGCAGAGAAAAAATTCCCAGGAGGTGGAACAAGGGACACACACCAGGACATGCAGGCAGGGCCCAGGGTACCAGGAGGGGTGCAGTAGTACAGCTGGATCACAGACTTTGAAGTATTCCTTAGGAGGCCATGCAACTTAGGTGGTGCGATTTTCCTAACAATTGCGTGCTAGGAAAAGGAGTTACACACTGCCGGCATCTTCAGTGCTAGAAGGTATTTCTAAGGGCAGGAGAAGAAACAGCCAAGAACTGTAAAAGAACAGAATCTCAGGACAGAGTTGTTTTCCTTTTCGTTTTCTTATTTTCCTGCTTCCTTCCATCCAACCTACCACTGTCCCCTGACACCATGCAACCAGGAGTCACAGGGGATGAAGTAGCTGTAGAATGGGAGTATTTAAAGACAGAGGTGACTTAACTCTGAAGACAGGAGGATGATGCCCTGTCCCCCAGAGATGATGGGGGGAGCCCTTCCGCCAGAGGTAATTCACCAGCACCACCAACATCACCTCTGCAGTGTGATGCTCCGGAGTGACAGTGGAATGCTTTTGATTTTTAAATGAAGTTTGGTTCCACGGGAGTCTGATTAGATCTCCGTGGAATCCAAGACATTACTGTGCTGGAACTTGAACCTGGCAGGCCCAGGAAATGTGATCTGGTGGAATTATTTTCATTTGTTCAAGTGATTATATGCAGGAGCTGCTTTTATTAACACAGCGTTTACTTGGCTGGAGTGCTTTTCTCACCAGAGCTGAGACGCCAACATTCCTGACTTGTGAGAACTCAAAGCTCAGGGCTGGGACTGAGAGGAATTAAGGGGCTGGGTCTACAGCATTGCTGGTGACTGGGAAAACCCCACCACTCTGAAGCATCAGAATGCTTTAGGGCATTTGGGCACATGCCTGCCCGGAGGGCAGGCCACCAGCCCATGAGCCACTGACCCGGGAGGCAGCAGGGAGAGCTGCAGTGCTGCTCCTAAAGACAGCATCATCGCCTTCTCCCTTTTTGGTTAAGGTTGTGGAGTTCTAGGAATACAGCAGGGGCTAGAGCCGAGGTGCTGAAACTTCCAGAGCTTGAGTGTGCCAACTTTGACCCCAAGCCCCCTTGATTATTGAAAAATGCCGACACGATGCATATGTGCATGTTATGTTGTCTGACACTCACTGCTGGGGCAATGCGGGGGCAACCCGGCTGGTATGCCCGCAGAGAGCTCTGAGCGCCCACTGCAGTGTGCACACCGCAGGTGTCCTCCCACTGTCCTGGAGGAAAAGGCCAGAACGAATAGACAGAAACAGTAAACTTCATTTTTTTTCTTTAAAAAGGGGGCCAGGATAGGATTTGAACAGTCAAAATCTGGTGGGCAGGCAGGGCTGAGGTTGCTGCTCAGTGGTGGAGAGTGGGCCTAGCATTGCAAGAACCTGGTTTTGGTCCCTAGTCCTGGGAAAAATCTGATGAGCAGAGAACAAAATAGAGCACAGTTCCAGGAGCCCCATGGATACAAAACTTCGTAGCCATTCAGCTCCCTTATATTGTGGTGCAGGGTCTGCGTGTAACCTGCACACACCTTCCTGTGTGCTTTTAGTCACCTCTGTGCTACTCACAAACCTACTGCATAGACCTGTGTGAATATAATGCTCTTTTTGGAACAATGACTAAAACAAAAGGCTCTTCAGGTGTAGAAGATAAGCATTTACAAATAAAATATTTTACATCTATAAAAGAAGTCTTCAGTACAGTCACAAAGTTTTTTCAAATATTTCAAATCTATGGCTCATTGAATCTGAGGGTTCAGAGCCCATGGGGACACATGACCAGCTTCGCCTACAGCCACACTTGCGTACACACAGGAGAGGCTGGCTCACAGACAGGCACGCTGTGGACCGTGGGAGGTGGGCAGTGCCCTGTGCCTTTGGGAGTCACTCTGCTCCCTGCCTCCCCTTCCTCTGCCCCATCCTTCTGCCCTAAGGTTTGACTTCCTCTCTTGAGTTTGCAAGCAACACATGAAACCTCTCCCTGCATCATCATCCAGATCAGGAAGAAATCGTCCTGAAAGCTGTGAGGGGCTCCTTTCTGGGACATAGAAAGTTAGGAGGGAGGACACGGTAGGTAGGTGGAGTGGTTGTGGTGCCCCTGGAGAGCCTGCCAGCTCTGACAAAACGCTTTCACACCCGTGCCCTGGCCCTCCTTGTGCTACGCAACCCTTTCCCACATTAAGTATTTCATCTACGTGGATGCATACCACACAAACATGGTTCAAAGGGACAGAGATGTGAAGGGATCTTCCGCAGGCCAAGGTCCCTCTTCCATCAGCATCTTGCAGCCAGTGAATTCCTCCCCTGACGCACCCCCAATGCCAGTTCCTTTGTGGGCCATTCCAGTAATAAACCGTGTGTGTGTGTGTGTGTGTGTGTGTGTGTGTGCACGCATGCTCATGTGTGCGTGTACAAGGGCCTGCACTTATGCAAACTCACTCAGGTATCAGGTTTTAAAAATCACACCACTGTTTCAAACCTGCCATCTTCACTTAGCAATAGCCCTTTAAGACCATTTACATCAAAGTGTCTTGGCTTTTCCCGGCTCAGTCTCTCATGAGAGACTGGCTATCCCTCCCCTCTGCATAGGCAGGTTGGTTGTTTTTGCTCATTTATAATAATGTGCCAGTAACTTTTGTGCATATGACAGTGCAATAGTAAGACCAATATCCTAGAAGTGGAATTGCTAATTATTTTCTGTCCCTATTTGTTTTATTCTGAAAGACATTATCAAGTTACTTTTTAATAAACAGTTCTAACTATATACACACAAAGGATATGAAGTGAAACTCCTTCTTTCTCTGCCCTCATGAACTGAAGCATAGTATTCAGTGTGATTTTTTTTTTGCAATCTGGTTATTAAAAACGTGATCTTTCAGTTACAATTTACATTTCTTTTTTTAGACATATTTTTGGTGCTTCAAACAATTTATTGAACTAAAATAGACTTTCATTTATTTAACTGAAGTGACCTTCATTTATTTTGATGCATCTCTTCCCTGTGGTGATTTACAAAATCTTTAAGCTGTGTATGGGGAAATGACTCAGTGGAATAAGTGCTTCCCTGGTAAGACTGAGTTCAATTCCTGGTTCTGCCAAAAAAAAAAAAAAAAATTACTTTGGGGGCTGGGGAGACAGCTTAGTGGAATAAGTGCTTCCCTGGCAAGCACAAGGGCCTGAGTTCAATCCCCAGTTGTCAAAAAAAAAAAAAAAAAAAAAGACTCTTTAAGCCAATATAAATATTTCATAAATATTTGGATATTTGGCTATTCACCTGCACAACATTTTAACAATACCTTTTAGCAAGAAAAATGCTGAAGAGTAAAGACTGGACACAATTACGAGGTACAATAAAAACCTGCTCCAAATTTCTCAGAGGTTAAAAAGTCACCATATACCTATTCAACTAAGGAAACCATCTTTACAACACAAGATGATTTTTTACATTTATTTATTTAATGTATTTGGTACAGGTTGGACTGTGTCACTACACAGCTTGGACTCATAGTGATCCTCCTGTTTTCAGCCCCCCCAGTCCTGGGATTACAGGTGTGCGCCACCACCCCCGGACTCGGTGGCCAGCTCAGCACACGCGGGCAGTGGGGCCAGTGGGGCACGGGGAGTCAGGGATCAAACCCTGGTGCCCGGGCTTGCCTAAACTGGCACTTAGTTTGCTGAGCTATCTCCCTGGCCCCTGATTTTTTTATTTTTAAGTAGGACCTAGAGCACTTAGCTGCTAATTAGGTGCTGAAGGGCAGAGCTGCACTCCTAGTTTTAAGCTATGATTCATAGGGAATAGGTTCCAAGGATTCAGGCTCCTTCCCGTTGGTTCTCACAAAGTGCGCTTCTCTGGGTGGGGCAGGCATATTTTGTTATGCTTAAATGTTATTTATTTCTCTTTTCCTGTGAATTTTTCTATCCATGTGTTCATTTTCCAGTAAGTTAGAGGTTCTAGCTGTGATAGCAAAAATTTCTCTAGATATATATATATATATATATATATATATATATATATATATATATAAATTTTATATACATATATATAAAGAAATATATATATATATATACAGTAAATATATTTATGCACTTTACCATTTAAGTTTGTATTTTGCTTGAGGTAATATTTTTCAGACACATGCTCAATTTATTATTTTTTAAAATGGCTTTTGAGGTTTTTTGTGCATGTCATGCTTAGAACTTGATTCTGAGATTATAAATATTTTCTACACTGATGATTATAATAGCTATGTTTAAATCTTGGTCTTTTTGAGATTCATTTTGATATAAGGACTGTGGCCTTATCTCCAACTTTATAATTATTGATTATTATCTGATACTGTCTGGTTGTTCTAATTCCATTTTCTTCCTAGTGATTTGAAATGGCACTTCTATTTTAAGTCAAGTTCAGACTAACTTTTCGTTTATTTTATTTTTACTTGTGTTTTATTGACTGCTGGACTGTTCTGTTCATTGCTCTGTGACAGCCATGTAAGCAGTGTGCTTTAATTTTGTCATTTAACTTTTACAATCAATGTGCGTGCAGTCTCTGCTAGGGCTGATGCTCTATAGCCAGGGCCTCAGGCTCAGTGCGTTCCCCACGTGCCTGCAAAGGTCCGGGGTCCGAGCCATTGCTGTCCTCTGCACAGGCCGGGCCACAGCCTCCTCCTCCGCCCAGCTTTGTGCTGTTTCCATGCAAGCAAGCATCTCCCAGGCATTCCACTAAAGCCACCAAGCTGGCCCAGGCACAGTGGTGCTGCCTGTAATTCCAGTACTCTGAGAGGTTGAGGCAGCAGGGTCACAGGTTGGAGACCAGCCTGAGTGACACAGTGATTCAGCAAGGCCCTGCCCCAAAATAAAAACCTTATTGTTTTTATTTATTTATTTTTGTATTTTAACACAGGCTCTACAGGGTCTCACTACGTAGATCGGACTCATAGTGATCCGCCTATGTCCAGCCTCCCAAGAGCTGGGATTACAGGCGCCAGCACTATGCCCAGTCTCAATTGCTGTCTCAGCACACCCTGGGGGCGGGGATCCAACCCCCCGCCAATGTGCTTTGCCTAAACAGGGCCTTCAATCTGCAGAGCTATCTGGCCAGCACTAAACCTTTATAAATTAAATATAAATAAATAAATAACCCTGAGTTCAATCTGCAGTACAAAATAAATGATTTTTTGTGGTTTTTAATATGCAATTCTTTTATTCTATAAAAGATAACAAAATATACAGAACAAAACTTTCCCTTTTTAAAAACCCATATTATCACTTAAGGTATAAATACTACACCTGATTATTAGTTAGGTGTAAGTCCAACAATGTACTTTTATAACTGTTTAAGCAAAAAACTGAAAGTTTATGAGAGTCCTCCCATATCATCCGTCCCAAGTGACTGTGGCAGAGTCTGCCAGCTGAGCAGAATGTTTGGAGGGACAGGGCTTTCGTTTATACAGGACTTAATTTTTTTACCTCTCAAAACATGTACATATACAAGGATGAATCCTTCATAGAAATGAAGAACAAATCAATCAGTGTAAGCTTATTTCAAAAGTATAGCACAGATGTAAGCCAGAGATAGCTCAGTAGAATAAGCACCTGCCTGGCAAGTGCAGGGTCCTGAGTTCAATTCCTGGTACCAGAAAAAAAGGAAGGAAGGAAGGAAGGAAAAGAGAGAGAGAGAGAGAGTGAGAGAGAGAGAGAAAGGGTTTAAAAGAAACAAATTTTTTTAAAAAAAACCAAGCCCTATAGAGTTTAAAGGCTAAACTGTCTAACAACCCACAGCACATCTTATAGGAATGATAAAAGCAACATTATTATTTTTAATTTGCTATGTACCAAGCATTGGACCCTGGACTTTCCATGTATTATTTATTTCTATGGATGCTTACTTTGATTCCACGGCATAATTATTCCTGTTCTTCTCACTTTCCAGATGAAGAGGCTGAGACTTAGAAGCTTAAACAGGTTACTCAAGTCCACATAGCTGAGAAGAGGTGATTGGTCTAAGTTCAAAGTCCTGTGCAAAAACACTCACTGTCTACTTGGACAATTTGCTTTCCCTACTTGCAGGACTTCCTTTATTCATGACAGAAATATCTACTAAGCTCTCAGAGCAAGGGGCACACAAACCCTTCATGGGCTGCAGGAAGTGGTGAAATCCTTCATGTTGATTCTGACCGAATTAATACGTATGAAAGTGTTCTGCAAACAATGCACAAGAGCAAGAGAGGGGAAGGTGCTCGTGAGTCTGTAGGCACGTGTGAGTGTGCATGCTTGTCCACTCCTGTGCGTGTGTGTGCTGATGTTCAGAGTGCCGTGATTAGAAGTGCTGGCTCTCAGCCCTGTCACACAGGCGGGCGACCAGTGCACGTCAGTGTGGTCCTTGCTTAATCACTCGGTTACCATCGCATCCCAAGTCTCAGGGATGAGGAGTGTCCTCAGGGGTCCTGTTTCAGATGCTATCTGAAAGCTCTTCCACCAGGGCTCCAGAGTCTGGGTGCCTGATTGTGGGCTCCTTATGGCTCCTTCACAACCAACAGGGCGGTGCTGTCCCTCCTCACTGCCAGGGAAGCAGAGGTCAGAGGAGAGTTTCTTTGCAGAAGGTCAGAGGATGCCTCTGGCACCTTTGCACCATGGGACTGCATTGTGTAGGGGTTTGTTGTTGTGGGCTTGTGGTTCCCTCAGTGTTGAGCCAGCAGGAAGGAGGCAGAAATTTCACTGGGCCTATTTCCCTCAGTTTAGTTCTCTTTTTCTTTTAAGCCCAGATCCCAGCCTTGCTCTCTCTCCCTCCAGATCCCTCATAGTGTCCCCCAAAAGAATGTGGAAACCCCTGTACTCTTCCCCTAGAGCAGTGACCTGGGCAGGCTGGGGAGGAAAGAGCCCTGTTTTCTAGGAAAGATGGAAGACTTGGGTGATTGACCGGGCATGGACTTGAAGATGCGTGACAGGAAATCCAGCATTCATTCATCTTCTGAACAGTTGGTCCCCATATGGTTCTCTATCAAACTGTCAATGAGGGGGCCATTTACTGTCAGCCTCAGATTCCTGGGCACTGCGTCATGGGTGCTGTGTGCAGAAAAGGCAGAGAACAGGACAAACCTACAGGCAGGCAGAGAAGTTATTGAAGTGAACACTGGATCTCAGTTCTGCATCATCAGACTGTCTCTCAGAGGGCTGGAGGAGATAGCTCACTGTAGCCTTCTGTGGTCCATGCACAGAATAGAAGGTGTCACCTTCTACAGACTGAGTCAGAGACCCAGGCTGGTGGTCAGGGAACCACAAGCCCTCACTCCTACCCCTATTGCCATCACAAGGCCAGGAGAAAGGTAAGGAGCAGCCGTGGCAGCTCCGGAGTCTTTCCCCATTATTCCCTTCCATGGCTGTGTCCCTGAGGGAAGGTGTAGGCCCTGAGGAGGTCGTCTTACAGAGGGAAGGGAGGAAAACCGGCACACGGCTACCCTGACTAACTCAGCCTGCATCTGCAGCTCTCCTTCTCTATCGCTGAGTCTCTGTCATCTGTTTCTCTCACAGCCCAGCTTCCAAGATGAATGCAAGTTCAGAGAAATCATTCTGCCCAACAATTACAACGCCTATGAATCAGACGTGTACCGAGGGACCTACATTGCACTGAGCAAATATGGACGAGTAAAACGGGGCAACAAGGTGTCCCCAATGATGACTGCTACCCACTTCCTTCCCAGGTTATAAAGCCCCGTGAACAAAAGTTCACAGATGGAATCCCATCTCCCATGACTTCTCAGTCAGACTTATCTTGTGCCTCAGGAGACCCAAGCTAGTTTCCCTGGCTGCTGAACCCCACGGTGTGGAAGCCCCTCCAGGGGCTGCAACGCATCTTAGAATGGCAGTCGACCCTGTGCTTGGGCCTCATCTGTGGTGAGAAGGTGCTTGTGACATTTGTGGAATGTGAATGTGCGCACAGGACAGGGCCAGAGTGTGAGCACATGTGTCAGGGTGAATCCATGCATCTTCACGTATAACCTCAGAGCAGAGGCATCTCAGAGCGTCAGGTTTCTCTTGCTCAGCATCATCGCTGCAGGAACTCGCCTGTAAGAATGTCACCTGCCAAACCAGGAGGATTGATGTGTGCAGCTATTCCGCCACTTTCAAGCATCTTTTCATTTGGAGGCCGCGGACTGCACTGGTGGCTAGGAGCAGCTGTCCTCCAAATTCGGGGAAGGCGGAGTGGGAGGGCATAAGGGTTAACTGCAAGCCAGACAAGGAGTAATGAGATGCCCCAATCTTGGAGGGGCTCTGGGTGTGGGGGAGGGCCCCTGCTTGGTGGAGTTCTGGGCAGGGCAGCGGGGGAGGCAGAGGGACAGGATGCGCTGTGGGAGCCCTTCTGCCTGGAGGACTCAATGCCGGTGTGTGGCTCCCAGGCCAAGCCAGGGCCAGGCTGCCTGCCTCTTGCTTTTCCTCACTTTGAACTGGACCTTATTTTAACCTCAGATGACAAGGATCCTAATAATGGCAACCTCTTTGGCAAGGCAGGTGGTGCAAAATAGGGCACGAAGGGAGTAGAGAGGCTTTGGACAGCAAACAGTCATTCCTTTCCAAGTATGCCCAGGAAGCTCGCCCAGCTTCTCATCCGATACTCTCACTTCCTTCTCGGGTGCCCTCCGCCCGCATACGCACTGCAGCCTGGACACTACGGAATGGACACTGTGACCTCCAGAGCTCGCCCCCTCTGCTGCCTACAGTAGGAGAGGAGTGCTAATCCTGCGACGTCAAGCAGCCAGGCTGAAGCAGCTCACTGTGCACGCTGCCTTCTTCCCTCCTCTCCTTTGAGAGTATTTAAGGCAGAGGTTCCCCGAGCAACTATAAATGTGGTCTGCCTGGAGCCTTTGGATTCCTGAACCAGTGGAATGTTCCTAAATCTGAAACCAGAGAGAGCCGTATCAGAGTGCAAATATGTTCGGCATATGTGGACCCATCGAGTTACAAAATGACCTGACACCCTCTGTGCTCCTGGGGGCCCCAACCTGCAAGACAATCCTTCATCTGTTGCAAATACCTTCAACTCCGATATGCCGCTATTCACAGAGGCATCCATCTATAGATAGACCTGGGCTGGGCGATTCTGAGCTGAAGATAGAGGTTGGCAACCAACAAGAGAGATACCATAGTGGTCTTCTCCTCTGCCCTGTGAGTGGGGGGACATGGGCTGGGCTAGGAGGAAAGAGCCACCCCAACGTGAGCTATGGTTTAACAGCAGGTAGACACTCAGGAGCATGTGTGGATGGGGGGCCAAGCCTGGGATGGAAGCTTGGAGAAGCTGGGTCTCGGCTTAAAAGGAAAGGAGGCAAAAGATTTGTGCATCCTGACATTTGGAAATACAGAAATACAGGTCTACTTGGAGGGAGGCAACGAAGCTGATGATTTTAAAAGAAGTCTTGCTCAGTGTAATCAGCCTGTTCAATAGATCACATCAGAAACAGAGGTGTGCAGAACCTCGAATGTGTATTCATTCCTGTTGCAGTTGAGTGTAGGATGACCGGGAGGACATTGGACTGGACCTGGATAGAAGGGAAAATTCTAGGTCCCAAAACATTAGCTCCTTCCTTCATAAATTATTAAGTTCACTTAGCATGAGGAGAGGCCAGCTTCTTTAAGAACTCTTTAAGAATCACCTGACCTGGGACTGCTAGACCTTCCTTGGATCTCTGCAGGGTTTCAAGAAATCCCTTAGATCCTGACAAAGAGTCCCACCAATTATATCTGTCCCCCCTTTGGAGTTTGGAGTAAAACAGAGAAGCTATAAAATGCCCACAATCAAGCAGATTCAGTGTGCAGAATCTATGTAGCAGTAGCAGCAGACTGATTTTCTATGACGGGTTGGTTATGAGAAGCTGGGGATCTGTTCTAACTAGTAGCAGGCCCTGTGCAGTGCTAGTTGTGAAGCATTTTGGATATCAGCCCTGGATGTAAAGGTGCATAGGTGATGGATTTGAACTTTTTATGCAAAGAAACTCTTTCAAGGGGCTTTGTCTTTGACCTATAAGTGTCTTGGGCTTCAGAACAGTCAGCTCCCATCCACAGAGGCCACTTAAGAGAAGGGAGCAGAGCAGGTCAGCATGGGCACCTCAGCCCCTCCTCTCACGCTGCTTCGCACCAGTGTAACGTTTCCCTACCTAGCCCCTTGGCTGCTGAGCCTTGGGCTCGGCCATCAGCCCTGTGGACCCAGAATGCTGCAGCAGATGCTGCCACAGGCAAGGAAACACAGTGAGCGCCTCTCACGGATAAACTATACTAAGAAAGAGTTGGGTCCTTCCTCTCCCAAATCCCGAGCAATATTCCTAGTGTACAGAGTTGTCTTTGTTTATTTCTCAAGACTGGGGAATTGAACTTTAAGGTACTTTGCCTCTGAGCTAGATCCTCAGCAATATCGTCATGATCATCATTGTCACCATCATTGTCATCGTCATCATCATTATTCTTTTGAGAGAAGGTCTTGTTACATTGCCCAGACTGTCCACAGTCCTGCAGTCCTCCAGCTCAGCCTCATGAGTAGCTGGGAATGCAGCTAACTGCGGTCTCTTTGGTCCTGAACCTTTCCTGGCAGCTGCATGCAAACTTGGGGTTCCAAAGCCAAGTGACTTTTCTAATCTTTTCTTCAAGAACAAATCATAAAGAAGAGAGAACATATGCTTACATATGCTTGAAGAGCTCCCCTGGGAGGAGGCCTGCTCCGAAGCAAGTTGGCTCACGGCCCTTGTAAAGTCTTCACCCTCCTCAGGAAATAGCCCACAAGGTCCTAGGAAGCCAGAGAGTTCCAAGTTCCTTGCTTAAGCTGCTGGTTGTGCTGGTCTCACTGCTCACATCCATCCTCCCTTCCCACCTTCCACACAGTTTTTAAGTTTCCTTGGAAAAAAGCACTTAACTTCATGATGAATGCCTTATCCTATGGCACCTTCTCCTCGGCCACCATCGCACGGTCCCTCCAATACTCACCTCCTGTCAGCCTCAGTCAAGGTCAACCTATGGCTTTGGAAAGAGTAAGTTCCCTCTTGTCATCTGATTTAGAGTATAAATCTCTCTCCTCTTCAGACATACTGTGTAGGTCTTTCTCCAGGCTGATACTCAAGCCAGAAATTCTCCCCTGTCCCCAATCTTTCCCTGGGCAGTGCAGAATTCTTCAGGACATGGGTGCTGGGTCCTTTCCTCCCCTCCGACCTCAGATCCTTCACACGCTCACTCTGTGCAAGCCCTGAGGAAGAAAGGTACAGAAGCACCTCTGGGTTGTGCCCGCCACCTCTCTGTCTGTGCTGTGATGTGGTCACTGGGGCAGACACAGCTACTGGCTGCAGCTGCTGACAGTGGCACCCCTGACACCCTCTCTACCTCTGTGCTCTTCTTTCCCGTTCCCTGTGAACACAACTAGAAAGGTCCTAAACTTTCTGTTTCTATGCTTTCCCCTAACACTGGCATGGTGGTTGCTAAGGAGACGGCTCTGCCCCTTGCCACCCCTGGTACGTGTATCACAGTTACTCCTCCCTTCACCCTCAAAAAGAACCAGCAGTGCTTGTCACATCTCTGCAAAGTTCCCAAGATAAAGCTGGAATCGATCCCCCAGTGTGTACTCATTTGGGTGGAGGAGTGCTCTACTCAGAGTAGGAGCCCAGAACTGGACCTCCATCAGAGCCGGAATCTAGGGCAACGAGCAGAACAGCCAGCACAGAACCCTGTTTGTATACCTCATTGAACTACTAAAATTCCGGCCGCAGACAGCTGTAACTCATTAAGGACCTCAGGTTGGGTCCCGGTGCTGAGCTGCCCTGGCTTGAGTGTAGCAGGTAGGAAAAGCAAAAGCTGTTTGGTCGTGTGCTTGTGATATGTACTGCTTTTATTTTTATTTAATTTGTATGTGCTATGCACAAACCATATCATATTCCAGCACAAAGTAGGTCTTTTTGTACGGTTCTCTAAATTGTTGGACTCTATCCCTCCTATTAAAACCGACAACAAATCTCTGGATTGTGGTTGGTTTTCATCTCGGCTCTCTTCTCCCTTTGGGGGTGCGGGTGATGGGAAAACAGAAAGCGCAGGTTGCTGCTGCCATCAGGTACACAGGCAGGAAGGGGTCGGGGATCACTGAGGCCCCTGGTCCTGGGGAGGAAAGGGGAACTTAGCCCAGAGGAAGGAAGAAAGCAGCCACAGCCCCTGGGGCGCTGCAGCCCTCTTCCTCTTGACCTTCCTCAAACTCGGATACACACATTTCTGTACCTGTAGCACTCACTCATTCAGTCACCCGACTACCAACCAAGAAATATGTACCGAGCACCTCGTCCCGGTACTGGGCAAGGTTTGGGGGATACAGGGGTGAGAAAGGTAGATACCACTGCCACCCTCTCTTAAAATGCATCAAGAGGTCACCCAAGAGCACATGCTCTTGGCAGCTCCCAGAGGCACTGACCCAGAGGCCCAAATGCATCCCAGGAGTCTCCAGTTGGGAGACGCATGCTGGGTATTTTGATGGGAAGCACACTGTCTACCAAGAGAACTGGAACTGCAGAGTCTCAGAGTGAAGGGAACCTGGAGGCTCTTCCCAAGGTTAAATGAAGAGACCCAAGACATGGAGGCACGCTTCCTTGCCTTCCTGGGCCTCCCACCACCGGACAGCCCACCTCAGCGCCATGGTCCCACCCAGCCACCCACCCCTTCCGCCTCTTCCCGCGAGCACTGCTGAACATGAGCCTGAGCCTTCAACCGAGCGGTGCTGGCTCTGAATAACTGTATGTGCTCTCGGAAGAGCTGCCTGGCCCCCAGCTCTGTGCCTCGATCCTGCATTTAGCCACAAAATCTGTACTTCTGATCTTCTTGTATGTGTTCCAAACCACACTGGGCCCGTGAAATAGCACCATGACAGGAAGGTTTGGGCATGGGAAGGGGTGAGGGGAGCAGGGGTGCCCTGGGAGAGGAAGGAAAGGAACAATGTGGCACCCTCCCAAATCTGATATGAGGCTGTTCCTTCAGTACACCAGGAGAGGAGAGCCAGGCAACACGGGCTTGAGAAGGCCCCCTGAGTCTTTGGAGCACTTGGTGAGTAAATAAAGTGCTTGACACTTGCTAAGATTTTACATGTCATATAATTTACCTGTCTTAGTTATTTTTCTAAGTAACTAAGAGAGTAATTGTTGAGAAAAAAATACCTGACTTAAAACTTGTGGAATTTTCAGGCCAGAGTTGGCAGGATCCAAGGCAGGTGGTGTGACAGGGCCCGGCACAGGCGAATGCACAGGAAGGCAGGCAGGAAGCAGCAGCCTGTCCTCCACCTTTCCTTCTGTCTCATTCAGGCTCTGAGCCACTTGGGCGGTGCCGCCCACACCGAGGATGGGGCTCCCATTCAGACCTGTGCTAAACCTATTTAGTCATCAGACACCATTAACCTCTGTCACACACCCCAGTCCATCGTCACACACCCGTCATCCCAACCTCCTCCCAAAAGCACCACCTGTCAGTGCACGGGGCTTTGGTGGGACACCTAGGTACCTGCCGTAATAGTTCTCTTCTCAAGGTCTAATGTAACGACGTTTTCAGTCTAGTTACCAGGCTGCGCAGGTATCACCAGCAATGAGTTCTTGAACATTTCATGACTCCATCATGATCTTTCAAGCATGTTTACTTTCAATTCCCACCTCCTGCCGACCCCAGGCAACCACGGTGCTCTTCCTATGTCCTCACTTTTGCCTTTTCCAGATAATTGATACTGAGGAGTGATGAAGTATGTGGCCTCTTATCTGGCTTGTTTCATTCAAGGAGCCTGAATTTTAATCTGAAAACAATGAGAATCCCCTGGTGAATTCAAGAAGAAACAGGTGTCGGGAAGATCACTGGAACTGCCTCGGCTCAGACAGGGCAAGCCTGAGGGTGAGGAGAACCAGTCAAAGGCTTCCAGTTTGGCTGTCCTTGGCTGAAGGGGGTAGGCACAGTGGCGATGCAGGGATGGAAGTCCGGGAACTCAACTCCTCGTGCAGCCCTGACCCCAGAGTGCTGTTATCAGGCCTAGTCAGATTCTTCCATCTACCATCTTCACTGCTAGAGGCTTCAGATTCACTGTGTGACCATTCATGTCTCTCAAATGGATCAACAAAGAAGCCAGGCCTCTCTGCTGGGATGAGTGACCATTGTGGGTCCCAAGACCAAATCTGTTCTGAGGATTGCTAAGGCCCCTTTTCTCACATGACCCTGACAAAGATGGCCAGTCTCCCCTCCATCCTTGCTACGGGCTTTAAGGAAAAGGGCCGAAATGCCAAGATGAGCAAGCAACAGATACTGAACTTCTCTTACCATAACAACAATATCTGAAGGGTAATCTCAGATCATCAGCCAAACAGCTGTCCCTTCTGTATTCTCTGACACTTTTATGCAATAAGTGAATAATTCTCAGAATGAAAACTCCGAACCTGCAATATCTTCAGTTGTCAACAGTGACTATAAAGAATTATGCTTATTTTTAGTGGCATATCAACACAAAGCTTTGGACAACCCCCTCAAAAGAGTATAGTGCTCATTTTTAAGAAAAAAATCAAACAAAGTATTTTATTCCTTGAGTATTCCTACTGAGGTTTCCCTGAAAGAGAGGCCATGTGGGAATCCTGAGTTGTGCCAGAGGGTGAAAGTTTTGTAGGCCAGTCAGCTGAAGTGTTTGTTGTAAATGTCAGTGACCATCATTTGTTGATTTTACCAGTACCACACCAACCCTATCCTCTGTTTTTGATGGGGGCATCTGACAGGCTGACAAACTTCTCTGCAGACAAGGCTGCTTGTATTTCCAGGGGCCACAAGGCCACTGTCCTCTCCGCAGAAGAGCTCTGAGGGCCTGGCTCCACCAACTTGGGGTGCTCTGACAAAATGCCCCAGCCTTGCAGCTTGAACAGCACTAATCTTATAGTTGGAGACTGGAAGTCAAAGGCCTGGTAGGGTGGGCTTCTGGGGAGACCCTTCTCTGGCTGGAATACAGCCTTGGTCTCACTGTGTTTCTGCACACCCTTTCATCCCTGCAGAAGGAGTATGTGTGTCCAGGTGTCTCCTCTCATCCTATATGAGATGTCCCATCTGCTTCAGGCCCTGCCCTGTGGCTTCATGTAAACTTACTTACCTCCTTGAAAGCCCCATCTCCAAATACAATCACACGGCGAGTTAGGACTTCAACATACAATTTTAGTAGAGGATGATACAAATATTCAGTCTAACCCATCTCTGACAGGACTAAACAAAAAAGGGGGCTACAAAGGAAGGACCATTTTGTATTTGCATATACAGAATAGTTAGGATAGATATACAGCTACTTTTGCTTAACTCAATGAGAAGAAAGGTTTGTATTAATAGCGTTTGGACAGGATATCCTGTCTGCTTCTTGCACTATGGATAACCACTAAGAAGATAACAATGTACAATGTATTAATTATTGAAACTGTCCTATTAATCAGTTTTGAAACTATCTCATTGATATTTGTTTCTCAATAAAAAAAAAGTTAAAAAGCAACGAACATTCAGTCTCTAACAGTGCCCACTGCCTATTGAGGAGTTCTCATATTTGGTGACACTGTGACAGAAGCACCTCAGGATACTGGTAAGCATCCAACAAGGCACAGGACGGCCCCTGACACAAGGAACTATTCGGTTCCACTTCTCACATAAGGATCCGCCCATGGAAGACCTGGGCTGGGAAGTTAACGCTGCCTACAGCCTCAGGCGCCACTAACAAGCTCTGCTGGGAGTTTGGTAAGATCATCAAAAGCTCTCCAGGACAGAGAGTTGGCTTGTGGGCACTGAGAAATTTCAGTCCTAGGTGTTAGGTGAGAGATCTGGAGCTGAAGGAGGAGCATGAGACGCAGGTGCCCAGGGCCAAGGAGAAGGCAGGTAAACTCTAAACCAGGCACTTACTCTTTTTTCTTTTTTTTCATGAAATTCTATATCATTTCTCATGCTTAGTTTTTTTCTTTTCCATAATTTTATTGAAGAACAAATAGCAATGAGACAGTTTCAAGTCAAATTAGTAGAACAGGTTCAATAATTAATACATTGCATATTGTTTTCATAGTAGTTATTTGTTGTACAAGGTGCAGACATGATATTCTATTTACAAACACAATTAGAGCAGATGCCTCTATTCATTGAATTAAGAGAATGTAGCTATATATCTATCCTTTTTTAAAGCTGAATTATAGTACAATTTCAATAATTAATACTTTTTACATTGTTATCTTCCTAGTGGTTATCCATAGTACAAGGAGCAGACAGGGTAGCCTGTCCAAACACTATTAGTGTAATCTTTCTTCTCATAGAATTATGCAAAAGTACTGCATATTTATCCTAACTGTACTGCATATACAAATACAGAATGGTTCTTCCTTTGTATCCCCCCTTTTTTGTTTAGTCCTGCAGAGATGGGTATTCTATTGGCATTCAATTATTATAGGCACTTGAATTCAGTGAAACAATCCAGCACAATCCAGCAGTCCACAATAGTAGTGGGTTATCCACAGAAGCTGTTAACCTTAGCCATTCACAGCCCAGTATATTAATATGACTTTACTTTATATACTTTCATTTTTATATTTTTCTGCTGGATGGTTAAGACCAAGATAAAGCAAGACCTTTATAACAAAAAAAATGTAACTTTTGTATCTGATGAGGTCAGTCAAGTGCCCTCAGTGTTTATCCTGTAACCCTGTACCGCACTTTGTAGGTCTCTTGTCAGTGTCAACCATGCAGCTGAGTCACTTGGCCATTGCTTGACCAATTTGCTCTTTGTGAAAGCCTGAGAGAAAGTTTTCTCTCCATGTGACTCTCCTTAGGCACACTATACATCATCGATTGCAATCCTCTGTGGCTCCATAATCTTGACCAGAAAATTAGGGGCAGGCACTTACTCTTTTTTCCTCACTGTCATCCCTCAAACCCCCTGCCTGGGGCCTGCCTCCGCTTCCAGCCTCCCACCTTACTCCCATCACAGACAAGAAGGATTTTTCTTCAGAACTTTGACCTGATATCATTTCTATCTATGTAATTTTATTTTCATCATTATTTTCAAAGAATAATGTTTATTTTCATTTCTACAAAGTTGTAAAATTAAAATATGCCCAGGACGGAAAATCCTAATGGTTAGGATCTTAACGATAGCCTGAGTGCCCATATGTTGAAGCCTTGGTCGCTACTCCATCACGTTATTGGGAGGAGATGAAACCTTGAGGAGGTAGAGGCTACTTGGAGGAAATTAGGTCTTGTGAGAGTGGCTTTGAAGAGCGTGTTAGACCTCCATCCCTTCCTGTCCCCTTCTCTTCCAAAAAACCTCATCCAGTACCTGCTTCCTCCACGACACACTTCCTTGCTGGACCCAAAAGTGATGGTGACAGTGACCATGGACTGAGACCTCAGAAACCATGAGCTCAGTTACTTTCCTTCTTTACATCTCCTAGTCTTGAGTACTTTGTCAGGGAAGGAAGGCTAACTAATGCACTCATACCTAGAAACAATCTCATCCCTCATAGTTCTACCCCTGCTAAGATGTTGTTGGTTTTCCTGCAGCCTTCTACAGAAAACAAATTCAATATGTGGCCCATAGGAGAGGTGTGCTACTGCTTGGTGAAGGCAGTGTTCCTGGATGAAAGCTCATTTGTTAGAATTTTCTAGCTACTGACAGCTAATTGCAAAGTTATATGATCCTTTCAAGTTGCAAAACAGTGGTAATTCAGAGATTATAGATTCAGGTGACAGAATAATCTGTACATCAATCTTCATTCCAAGGTAAGAACTCTTCCCTTTCATTATCCACCTAGGGCCTGCTGCAGGGAGGAGAGTGCCAGGCCATTTTCTTTCCTGCCCCTGGGCCACCTCCACAATGTGCTGACTATTGTTTCTTACCCTTTGGGGATTTGGAAGAGAGGCCAGGAAGAAATGTACAGTAGGGAAGTTCTCCCCCGAGTACCTCTGTGGGCGGTGTGCTCTCTTGACCTAATGAATGTCTATAACTCACCCTCTCCTCAGGGGCTGCTGTAGATTTTTTCAGAGACCTCCATCTCTGGAAACCTCTTGCCTACAAATCTGGCCCAGGAAGTGCATCTTCTTTGGGGACCTCATGCCTTCTCTCCTTTTCCAGCCTTGAGGAAGTCATCATCCCACCTGTACTTTCTCTCTGCATGCCCCATTACCCCTCTGGGCAGTTTTTCTGGTCAGGTCTTAGTGACCTCTCTCTGAGGAGTGGCCCACACCAGATTCCTGGGAAACATGCAGAATAGCTGAGGCCCAAATGCTAGGTACAAATTAAATCCAGAGCAGCAGCAACTGGCTCCTCAAAGAACACGCTCTTTCTTGCCTTAAAAAATTTCATATTGGTTGGGGCCAGCCAAATAGTTCAGCAGACTAAAGTGCCTACTTAGGCAGATATAGAGGCAGGGTTCAATCCCTGGAGTGCCATGCTGGCCTAGCCCCCTGGGGTGCGCTGAGACAGTGATTGAGGCTGGGCATGGTGGCATGTGCCTGTAATCCCAGCTCTTGGGAGGCTGAAAATAGGAGAATCACTACAAGTCCAATCTACATAGTAAGACCCTGTACTAAAATACAAATATATATATATATATATTAGCAGCCCACAATGTCCATCAACCTCAGAGACACAGGTCAAGCCTTCCATGGGGGTTTACAAAGTCTCTCTTGGCTTGGTGAAGTATAACAAACCTTCCTTAAAAGTCCCTTAAAATGACTTTTCATAAAAAAATCACCTGTCAAAATCCTCTTCCTAAATGATCCTCAATATAGGTGAAGTTTTATGAATTCTTCAGTGTAGCTCTACACCCCCACAGTATGCTGAGACCATTCTCCAACTCCCTGCGACCTCCTTCCCATCTGGAGAAGAACTAGGAATATATCACAGCTTGAAATAACATAGCCTTCTATTTATTTTTCAACTAGGAAAAAATTAGCAAAATAATAACAAATAAATAACCCATAATTCCAGATTCAAAACTTCTACATCCACAGACAGCAAGTAAGAAGTAGAGGTGTCAGCCCAACTGGGAAGAGTACTAGAAAATGGCATTCATTGTTTTTAGTCCTCTTTAGGAATGTCAGTTTTCCTTACCAATACTGAATATGTTGTTTTTCTTGATTAGCTCATTATGTTTTTGGAAACTAAAGATGTAAATATTTCTAAAGTATAAAGAACACAGCAGAAAATACCATCTTCCCCATGTTCTCTGAACTCAGAAAGTTGCCCTCAAAATGTTCTTTTCCTAACTTTCTTTCAATTTTCCTAAAATTCCACGGTTCCTCTTTTTTTTCTTCTGTATTTAGGACAGGGTCTAGAGGGTCTCTTTAGGCAGATAGGACTGGTAGTGGTTCTCCTATTTTCAGCCTCCCAAGTGCTGGGATTACAGGGGCGCGCCACCACGCCCAGTCTCGATCCATATTTTAATTCTTCTGCCACGCTGGGTGGTTGTTTTAGCAGAACACGGAAAGGACGAGCGTCTGTGAGCCGTGGTCCTGCCCCCTGGTGGCTATCTCCTTCCCAGTATTGACTTCATCACTCCGCCCACCTGAACCGTGACAGCTGTGAGTCTGATTTGAATGGTGGTTTTAGCGATTCAGAGCGCAGAGTCTTTGCCCAGAGAAAGCTCCCCTACCTGTGGGTAGGACGCCAGCTGCCCAGTGAGAGCGGCTTTCAATCCGAATGCATTTGAAGTTGGAGAGGGCAAAGTGACTCACTGCACAGATGGGGTGGCAAGTCTTGTGGAAGAAAGACCCCTGGAGCGACGCAGAAGGTGTGGCATGCACCCTTCCTGAGCAGGGGGCCAGCTGCTGCAGACCCTCGAAATGGCCTGTGGTCCTTGCTGAAGAAGAGACTCCTGGGACCAGGCCTGGACACAACGAAGCTGCTGATTCGTTTGCTAAATATATGTTTATTTTCCACCTACTGGTTTTCAATAACTCTGCTAGTGCTTGGGGAGAACTGTGAGTCAGGGGGTGACAGGACTCTGTCTTCCCCAGGCTTCCTGGAGTTTCCTCCTAGCAGAGCAGACAGGCCTGTTGGTTCACCTCATACAACACAACCAAACCAGATGGAAAACCTGGCCCAGAAATTATCCACAGGAAGAGACAGACCTTGGGAAGGAAGCAGCACAAGCTCTCTGGGCTCCCCACTTCAGTGTGGCTTATATCCAAGTGCTGTGGATTAGATCTAAACTTTCATCCTTCAAGGGTCTCATGTGCTTGGAAGGTGGATGGGTTGTGGGTTAGGCTTTCCCCTGTCACCGCCAGTGCAGCTATCTACTGATGCAGCTGAATGCGCTGGTGGGAGGTGGGCCTTGCTGAAGGCAGGTGACTGGCAAGGGGCCTGGACGGTGTCCCCTGGTCCCGGGCTCTTTGCCCGCCCCTCTGCTTCTTGGCTTCCATGGGGTGGACATGTCTCCCCACCAGGTTGTTCTACCACGCTGTTCCTCCCCTACAGCCGGCCATCCACGGATGGAACCGTGAGCAAAATGAAGCTCTCCTCTTTGAAGTCACAGGTGTCAGGTGTTTTGTCCCAGAGGGTGAAAGGGGCTGAGATATCCCACCTGCTGTACAGGATCAGTGTGTGGATTCAGCTGAGAAGAGATTTTCAAAGCATAAATCTCTATAGAGTGGAGAATGACAGTGGATCCTATAAGGACCCTTCCTGGTGAAGCAGATTTTGAGCCTTTGCCCTGGCAGGGAACCATATGATTTTTTTTTCCCTCCAACCCACACAGGCCAACAGAACTAAGCTATCTCCTTTCCCCATGCCTATTTGTTAGACTAATGTGATTAGAGAAAAAGAAAAAGGGGGAGGGAAGGGAAGGGAAAGAATAAGGAGGGGGCGGGAGGGGAGGGGATGGAACAACAGGGAAGAAATACACGCAGCATTTGGGCCTTGGTGGAGGACGAGGGTGCCACAATGCCCAGGACACTATTCCCCAGGGAAAGAGGCCGTAGTGTGTTTCTAACGTAGCATCTGTAATGTGCGCCACGTTATTCTGCTCAACTTTCAAAATATTGCATAGATGAAATAAACCCAGGCTTAAATACATTAAAACAGAATCAAACTCCGTTGTCCATAAGGTAGAACGTGTTTTTTGTGGTCAGTCTCCTGAACTTTCCAACTGGAGTGCGATATGTTTTGCTTGAAATTCCTGGAGTGTAGCACACCATTCTGGAAAATCCTGTCATTTTAACACCTTGGATGGCACAAAGTCATCCGCACAGCCGCAGCACAGCACAGACGTTCCCAGTGGCCCTCGCTCTCTCCCATGCATGGTTAATACTTATTTCAAATATCCAAAAGGCATATGAGTTTTGGTTGAATATTTTCTCACCACTCTTAAGCCTACAAATATCTGCTACAACAAAGACGAGTATCCAAATACCCCATTGTGTGCTAACGTAGCTGTGTCCAAGTGTTCAGATACTGAAATGTGTAGGTCAGTTTTCTTAACTACGGACATCACTTCAGGTACCACAGACAGTATTCTAAAGTATTTGCCATGAGTAGTGCTGTTTGGGATGGTGGGGATAGAGCTAGTGTGCCAGTTCCCTTAGCGAGACAACATGAGCTGGCCCCACCAGCAGCCCTTGGCAGTCCGTGGCCACCGCAGATTGAGAACTGCCCCCAAATTGTTCACCCCATGCCTCCCTGGTCTTGTGGTTTCCTTGTAAGGTCCGTCTGTCCAAGGAGTGGCTAATTCTGTCTGGCCTGAATTTAGCCCAGCCTGGGCACCTAAAGCAAGAAGCAGGAAAAATGCCTAGCAGTTGCTGATCAAACTTCACATTCGTATCCACATCCAGCCACGATCTTCCTAGTCTGTGGCTGGGCCTCCTGGGCCCCCAGTCCTAAAGAGCCAGCCATTCTCTTTTGCTGGTTCTTCCCAGGAGGACCTGAGCCAGCTGCCCAGGCTAAATGTGGGTCCTTCTTCTGCCATCTGCATGTCCCTGGTGATCTGCCCTTCACCCCTGGAGATGGTTGGCAAGAAGATGCTGTATTTATAGACAGCCTTTCTCAGAAAGATGGGAAAAGAGATTAGCTCACTGCAGCAGGAGCGGAGGGCAGAGCAGGAGCGAGAGGGCTGTGCGTGCCTCTCCCTGTAAGGGAGGGGGCTGAGCCATGCTGGACCTCTGTTGGCAGTGTGGCCTCCCCTGGGTCATGTAAGCCTGTCCCCATCCCGGCTGGCCCTGAGCTCAGGCTGTGCAGCCTCGATGTGGAGTTTAACAACTCTGAACTTCATCTGTGTTTCTATATTTTTCATGTTATAAATTATGATTAAAAATATACACAGCATTTGCTGGGTTTTTAAGTAAGAGGTGGGAGTCTTGCTCAGTTGTCCAGGCTGGCCCAGCAAATCTGGGCCTAAACTGCTCTCCTACCTCAGAATCCTGAGCAGTTGGGACTACAGCTGAGCACCACCACTCCTGGCCACGAGGCCAGAGCCCGTCCTAGAGGAGGACCCTTGACAAGGAGCATGCCGGGCCCGCCACGCTGCTCCTCCCTGCTCCCGTTGAGGCTCCTGCGGTGATACACCGATACACCACCAGCCCCTCACTCCCCACAGAGGCGAGGCCAGTGGATCTCGCTGCCCTCACCAGTCTCAAACACTGAGCTCCACAACTGTGAGGTAAACAGACAAGCCTCTTTTTTTTCTGAAAAATTAAGCCGCCTCAGGTATTTTGTCATAGTAAGGAAGCTGAGGAGGGCAACTGTTTGGTAGCACTGAGTATGCACACCGTGTTGTGTAACAGCGGCTGCTATAGCTCTTCACGACCCTTCCATCACCGGGGACTAAGACTCAGTATTCAGTACATGTGAACTTCCAGCTGGGTGCGGTAGTGCACCCCTGTAGTCCCTGCACTTGGGAGCCCGAGGCAGGAAGATCACAAGTTCAAGCCAACCCGGATAATATAGTGAGACCCTGTCTCACACAAACAAGCACAAACTCCCCACTCCTCACCCAGCCCCTGGCAAGCACCTTTCTGTTCTGTCTCTGAGTTTGCCTAGCCTAGGTACCTCATGCAGGTGTAGTCATGTGTTTGTCTTTGTGTCTGGCTTAAACCACTTGACATTATGCCCTTGAGTGCCAGCTGTACTGTATCAAACTCCGAAGCCCTCTGCCCTTCCCTCCACCTGGCCTCCCACCTGGGCCAAGCAGTGCCCTATCCCACAAGCAGCAGTGTGAAAGAGGGATGCAGGCTTAGCTTACCACACTTGAAATTCATCAAGTTGGTTTCCAGGGGGCTTGGTCTCCTTTGTTGGGCATCTTTTCTTGTTCTTAACGTGGCACTGCCAGAGGTAGCAAATAGAAACAGAGGCTACCCTATGCACATTCCAGAAGACCAGTGCATAAGATTTTAGCATAAGTATGTGCTTACAGCAAGAAAGGATCCGCCCAGTCCGGAATCCAAACATAACTGGGTGTCTCGGGTTCCACCCGCCAACGCTCCTGCACAGCCTCTCCTCTGCTCTTCATTCCCCTGGTGATCTGCTTGTAGCTGTCGACTCGAGCGGAGTGAGTATGCTTAGTTCTCATCTCCAGCTGGTGGAAAATCAGAAGGAGGTGACACCACCTTCATGGTGCCCCTGGAGAATGACAGGCAGAGCACAGGGGATTGCCCTGGAATGTCTGTGCTCCCACTAGAGGGGGACAGACTCTATTTCCCTCCTTTTGCCTGCACTGTTGACCATTATCTGCTTAAATGGCTAGTGAGAGAACAGATGGTCAAGAGTGCACAGCTCTGAAGGCCCAGCTGCTGGGTCCACAGGGCTCAGGGGTGCCAACCAGGACAGCCAGGGGCAGGGGCTCCAAGGGCAGTCCACACAACCGAGAAGCTCCTGTCCTGCCTGGCCCTGAGAACAGGAAGCAGGAAGGAGTCCTCTGGGGATCAACCAGGACCCAGAAGTCCCCAAGTTTTTTTTCCTCTGCCACACAGATTGCATCTTCAGGGCGCGCGCGCGCGCGCGCGCGCACACACACACACACACACACACACTGCCAGCTTATTTGAGTCCCTGGCAGCGGGAGGGAACTTGTCCCATCCCCCTGGTACTAAGTTGCTTCCTGGAAGAGTTTAAGGCCCAGGGCCCTTGGTGTCTCTGCTGTGGCTCTGCCCTGTGGGTGGGCAGGGGCTCCTGAGGGCACTCAACTCAGGGCTTGCCACCCCACCCCAAGGCGTCCCACCCTGAGGCGCTGCACCCCAGAGCTGGGGACAGCTGGCACAAGCAGCAGGCTCCTTGGCCGCATCTCCCAGGTGGAGACCGCAACAACTTCACGCGTTGGAGACTCCTCACAGGGAAACCTTGCAAGGGGCAGCGTGACTCTGCCTCTGTTGCTGGTCTTGCGCCTGGCACTTTGTCTAAGCTGCAGCCTGAGGCTTTCACCACCCTCACCCAGCCCACCCCTAAGCTTCTGTAATCAAGGCCCACTGGAGGGTGGAGAAAAGTTTTATCCTTGGCAGCAAAATTAAAAGGGATATCAGAACTGGGCATGGTGATGCACACCTATAATCCCAGTACTCAGGAGGCAGAGGCAGGAGGATCACTGAGAGTTCGAGGCCAGCTTGGACTACCTAGTGAGTTTAAGTCAAGTCCAAACTACATAAAGAAACTCTGTATCAAAAAGAGGGGGGAGGGGTTACCAGAAACCCTATAATTCGTAGAAATGATATTTTAACACAATATTTAACAATTCAAATTAATACACAGAAGTTTATCATAAAAAAACTATCAAAATTTTAAACAAAGACAGAATCCCTAGTTTTTCCTTTTGCTCTAAGCCAGCATGCATGGATGCCTGGTCCCCTCCCTGCTTGGAATCCTCAGCAGCTCCCAGCCCAGCCTGCTTCCCGCACCTCCTTCCTCCAGGTGGGCTCACTGTGAGAGAGCGCTGATAGCGAGCCCACCCCTCCACCGCAGCTAGGGGGGCTTTTGGGGTGACCCCTACCTTTGCGATCCGGTGAACTTTTGATACCGGGCACTGGAGTCCCCTCCTAGAGTCAGTTTCTAGGTTCTCTCCATCCTGAGCAAAGGGTTGGTCAAGACAGGTACAAAGGGTAACAAGGATTCACATTTATTAAAGGTAGGAAAACAAACATGCTCTGCAGAGAGCTTGGACCAAGTAAAAGTAGGAAAACAGTAACTGCAGTGTGAGAGTGACCCACTGTGAAACAGTACAGAGCCCCTGTGCTTACGGATGACTGTCTTTGTGTTTCCCACATCCCAGAATGACATTGGCTCTACCCTGTCCTATCAAAAGTGGGTAGAGATCCCATAAGAACTGAAGACACCACGCCCTCTGACTGGACCCACACCACACCCTCTGACTGGCTTTGGAGACAGCTCTGTAAAAGCGTCCTGGGATTTTGTAATTAACTGGTCAAGTCAACTGCACCAGCCATTCTACCAAATGCCCCATTTTCCCTGAAGAGACACATATCCCCATAATTCTTTATGGGATGATGAAGGGATGAAGGCTTTCATCTTTGTACCTACTTGCTGCTGAAAAGGCTGTACCTTTCCCACCTACAGGGGATTGCATGATCTCCACTTACCTTGGGGTGTTGTGGTTCTTCAGCTGGGCTGAAGAAATGAAAACCTGGCATAAGGAATGAGAAAAGACTTAGCGACTGTTGAGGTGTCTGTTGGGTGAGAACCTTGGTGAATTTGTCAGGAGAGTAGCTTTAGTATTCCACTGGGGGGTGTAGAGCCCAAACTTGAGAAAGAGCAGGTCAGATTTTCATGCATATTGTGGAGAAGAAAGTATGACAAAGAAGGATGTCACCAGTAGGGAAATTATCCAAAGTCTTAGAGCCATAGCCTTAGCAAGGTTACCCACATTTTGGATCAAATTAAAACTAAGAGTCTCGGTACAGAAGCCCATTTAAACTGTGGTTTAGGGTTGTTAGTGACTCTACTTATCTGCACCCAGAAAGTCTTACTTTCTGAAGAGGAACCAGAGGTCTTAACAGAGATTCTCAGGAATTTCTTTCTTCTTACTCCTGTGAAAATTCTAGTGACCATTTCCCATGTAGCATTTTTATAGTTTTCCATTATGTCTCTCAGGAAGAGGGATAAGGCTAACATCTAGAAGGGCTGCAAGGTGCCCTTTTGCCCCTCTACCAACCTTTTGATTTCCCAAAGGGACTTTAAATACATATCTGCTGTCTTTTTTTTTTCTTTTTTGGTAGATTAGGGATCAAACTCAGGATCTTGTGCTTGCCAGGCAAGCACTTATTCCACTGAGCTATCTCCCTAGTTCTGCTGTCCCTTTCAATGAATGACAATAATCTGCTTAAAGATGGACTGCCTATAGAGGTTGTAGAATTTTCTGATTGTGTTTTGTAAATGATTATTTATTAGTTATCAAGCCCCTTTCCTGTCAGATTGTGGCATGGATGTGTACCACCAAAAAGGCATATTTGGAATATGTATGTACACTTAATTTTTGCTGAGCATGGAGGGGTATGTCTATAATCCCAGCACTTGGGAGACTGAAGCAGGAGGAATATGGTGAGTTTGAGGCCAACCTGGACTACATAGTGAGTTCAAGACTAGACTGAGCTGCATAGCTAGACCCTGTCTCAAAAAATAAAAGAAATAGACACTTAATGGCTATAGATCTAGAGGAGGGTGTTCCAGAGAAGGAACTTAAAACAAAGGAACTGAAATTGCATAACTATGAGTCCAGGGCCACCAAGATCTCTCTTAGGAGATGGAGATGTCTGTGGACAGGAGCACTGTGGGTTGTCGCAGGCCTCTTCAGTTCTCTTTATCAGAGAAGCAAGTGGGTTTGGCTGGCCTAGCTTTCTCTGGGAAGCAGGGACACTCAATCTTCCAAGGTCACAAGACAGACTTATGGGCTATCTAATTCACAGAGCAGGGCCCAAGCAATGGCTAGGTATAGTCACATGCCCCATGTTATTTTCCTGTAAGCCTCAACTGGTCCTAAGTTTTTCCTTGGAAGAGAGGTTTATCTAGCTCACAGTCTGTGGAAGTTTCAGTCCATACTCAGCTGGCTCCAAGGGAGCACGGCTTGGCAAAGGAACTCTAAAAGAAGAAACTGTTCTTGACAGCAGAAGATACAAAACTCAAACAGGGGAAGGCAAAGGCAAGACTCATTATACCACATGCAGACAACCCACTTTGGGGCAGGTGTGGCGCTCACACCATAATCCTAGCCAGAACTATGCCAGACCAACCAGTGGACTGATTTACTAATAATGTTCCTTAACCCAGCATCATATGCTCTATATCCAGCCACCTCTGAAACGTCTGCCTCCCCAGCACTGCACACGGCTCTGGGGGGACATCTAGCACAAACTATGACATAGTCCCCTGAGCAAGCCTCTTGAGGTCCCCAGCTTCCACTAATGTTTGCTACCTTCTAGTCCTATGCCTTTCCCCAATAAAGGGCTCCAGCCCTCAGAAGGATGAAAGGTCACCCTGCAGGGTGAAGGGATAAGAGAGGAATTGGAGCTTTCCTGTGGGAGACAGAAGGAAAGAAAAACGAAATCTGTCCATCTCAGCTTGAGTTCATAGATTCAGAGAGAAGGAGGAGACCATAACAGCAGCTGTCATTCTGTATCTTCCACTCCTCAGGTCTAGGCCATTCTTTTGAGGACTTGCTCGAGTTTTCATGAGTAGAGTTGAAGACAGCATCTTCTGACTGATTCCATGTGCAGGAACTGTTCTGCACGTGTGTCCTGGGACTTTGTAATGAGCAAGTCAGACCCATGCCCCCAGCCAGCCTTCTGTGCCCTGATCTCTTGCTCACCCCAGTGCAAACAGCTCAGACTCGGCATATCCCACACTGGGGGTGGGGGGTCGGAAGAGCAACAGAGAGCGGCTCCGGTGAACTCTCTTGGCAGGCCCACTGACTTAGGAAGTCTTCTTTGTCCTCCATGAACCTCAGGCTTCTAGGATCATCCTCGTCACTTGACCCCAGCCCAGGGCCATCTGTGTGCTCTGACAGAAGATCTAATACACACACATGGAGATAGTGGAAGTTTGTAACGCCCACTGCAGGGCTACCTCACCCAGTGAGTTGCTGTCACCTCACCCAAGGCCATCACACCCACAGCTCAGAGTCAGTGCTGCCCATGGCCAGCAGAAGGCCTGAAACTCAACCAAAGCTGCCTGCACTCTAGAATCATTGTTCATGTCCCTTTCTTTTTCCTCCTCTTTCTCTTTCTCCTCTTCCTCCTCTTCCTTTTGTTTCTTGTCTGTATCACCAGGAATATAATATTAAATAGCAGGCAGAGTCCCATAGGGCCTAGCTAGTGAGTGAGATGAAAGACATTAAGCCTTGGGTTCTGTGCTCACACTTAATGACAAGGAGGCAGTCACCTGCACTGCTGTGAAAGTATACAAGAGGATCCTCTTATCTGGGAGGAGTAGAAGAAGTCCTGTCACTGGACAGGACTATGACTGTATAGAGGAAGAGAAGGCCTCTCAGGTGGAGGTGTAGCTTATGGTATGGCCCAGGATGGTTACAACATGGGAGCCTACCCTAAGGCAGAAGGTAAAGCAAGGGCAAGTAAACAACAGAGGGCCATATGACAAAAGCAAGAAATCAGACAGAGCAAAGCCAGCTGTGCCAAAGCATTGGAAAACCAACAGGAAAAGGCTACCTTGACCCCTAGGAGCACAAGGCATGCACAAACCCAGATGTGTACAACCCTGGCCTGCATTCGGTCTCGCTTGCAGTGTGAATTGCCCTGCATCCCACACAGAGGGTTTTGGGCATCAGGACGCTTCCTCTAGAAACCTTATTTGAACAAACATCCCCTATTATGGTTCACGTCTAGTTGTCCCCCCACAGGCATTAATTAGTAATCATAAAGATTAGAGCAGAGATTAATTTAATTGAGATAAAGAAAACAGTTCAAAGAATTAATCAATCAAAAAGCCAGTTCTTTGAAAAACTAAATAAAATTGATAAGCCCCTAGCTAAACTCATCAAAATGAGGAAAGAAAAAATTCAAATACAAGGAATAAAGAATGAAAAGGGTGTAATCTCCACAGACCCAGTGGAAATTCAGAACATTATCAACAGATACTTTGAGAATCTTTATGCTCTCACAATAGAAGACACAGATGAACAGATTCCTAGAAAGGGAAAATTACCAAAACTGAATCAAGAAGATATAACAACTCTCAAAAACTCAATAACAACCAATGAAGTATGAAATGTAATAAAAAGCCTGCTGGCAAAGAAAAGTCCAGGTCCTGATGGATTCAAAACTGAATTCTCCCAGAAATTCACAGAAGATACAATCCCTACACTCCATAAACTCTTTAATGAAATTGAAAGGAAGCAGTCCTCCCAAAATCATTCCTGGAGGCAAATATTATACTGACCCCAAAACCAGGGAAAGACACAACTGAAAAAAAGAACTAGTGGCCAAATTCCTCATGAACATAGATGCAAAAATTCCCAATCAAATCCTAGCAAATAGAATACAGCAAATCATCAAGAAAATCATACACCATGACCAGGTAGGATTCATCCCAGGGATGCAGGGATGGTTCAATATTTGAAAATCTATAAATGTTAACCAAGTGAAATCTGAAAACCACTTGATCATCTCAATTGGTGCAAAAAAGGCTTTTGACAAAGTCCAACACTCATTCATGTTCAAAGTCCTACAGAAAATTGGAATCGAAGGCCTCTACTTCAAATTAGTAAAAGCCATCTATGACAACCCAATGACTAATATAATTCTAAATGGGGAAAAACTGAAATATTTTACTCTCAGATCTGGTACAAGACAATGATGTCCTCTATCATCCCTACTGTTCAATATAGTTTTGGAATCATTAGCTATAGCTATTAGATAAGAGGGAGAAATAAAGGGAAAAGAATAGGTAAAGAAGAAGTTAAATTATCACTATTTGCAGATAACATGATACTTTACTTGGAAGACCCAAAAAACTCCACCAAGAAGCTACTAGAATTGATACGCAAATTCAGTAGCACAGTAGGATACAAAGTCAATACTCAAAAGTCAATAGCATTCCTCTACACAGATAACAAACACACTGAGAGGGAAATTAGAGAAAAATACCTTTTACAATGGCACCATGGAAAATAATATACCTTGGAAATCACTTAACCAAAGAAGTCAAAGATCTTTTCACAGAAAATTACATTACTCTGAAAAAAAAAAGTACATAGAGGATTTCAAAAATGGATATTCCCTGCTCATAGACAGGAAGAACCAACATCGTGAAGATGGCCATACTCTCAAAATTGCTGGACAGATTTAATGTAATCCCTATCAAACTGCCACTAACATACCTCCCAGACCTAAAGAAATTGTTCCTAAAATTTATTTGGAACCACAAATGACCTAGAATAGCAAAGATAATCTTGGCCAATAAAGACAAGGCAGGAGACATCACAATTCCTGACTTGAAATTATACTACAAAGCCACTGTGATAAAATCAACATGTTATTGGCAACGAAATAGACCTTAGGATCAATGGAACAGATTAGAAGATGCAGTGGTATCTACAAACACACTCAGCCACTTGATCTTTGACAAAGGGGCCAAACACACTTAGTGGAAGAAAGATAGCCTCTTTAACAAATGGTGCTGGAAAACCTGGCTTTCTACATGCTGCAAACTAAAACTTGACACAGCTCTATCACCATGCACTAAGCTAAAGTCAAAATGGATTAAAGATCTAAACATTAAAACAGAAACACTAAATCTCCTGGAAGGGAAAGTAGGAGTAACTCTTGAAGACATAGGGGTAGGTAAAGAGTTCATGAACAAACATATATTCGCACGGGAAGCACTTAAAAGACTCAACAACTGGGATCAACTCTTCTTAAGGAGCTTCTGCATGTCAAAAGAAATTACCAACAAAGTGAAAAGACAACCCAAAAATTTTAAAATAATCTTAACTCATAAGCACTCAGACAAAGGTCTGCTCTTTAAAATTTATAAAGAACTAAAATTAAATTTAAATTTAATTTTAAATTTAAAGACCCAATCCAGAAATGGGCATCTGAGATGAATACACACTTCTCAGAGGACAAAATTAAAGAAGTGAATAAATATATGAAACAATGCTCCACATTGCTAGTCATCCATAAAGTGCAAATAAAAACAACACTGAGATACCATCTCACCTCAGAAAGAATGGCTATCGCAAGGAAATCAACCAACAACAAATGTTGGAGAGGATGTAGGGAAAAGAGAACCCTTCTCCACTTCTGGTGGGAATGTAGAGTGGTGCAACCATTGTGGAGATCAGTGTGGAGACTGCTCACAAAACTAGGACTGGAAATCCCATTCAAACCAGCTATCCCCCTACTGGGAATTTTCCCAGAGGAACTAAAAACATCATATCATAGTGATATACGTGTACCTATGTTTATAGCAGCACCAATTTGTGATAAGCAAATCTTGAAAATAACCAAGATGCCCGTCACATGAGGCATGTTTGAAAAAGATGTGGTCTTTTTATACAATGAAGTATTACTAAACTATAAAGGATGGTAAACTTGAATCATTTATATTTAAGTGGATGCCATTTGAACATATACTCATAAGTGAAATAAACCAGACTCACATGTGCAAATATCATATAGTCTCCCTAGCTTAAGAAATCAAAAGAAGAAATACAAATAGAAAGTATAACACAGTTTAAAGGACAGTGAGAGGGGCTGGGCAGACGGCTCAGTGGAATGAGAGCTTCCCTAGCAAGCGGTAACATCATCGAACTCAGTTGTGCCTCAAATTTTCTGATCAAAGTGTTTATGGGGCCACAGAAGAATGGTCGATGATGTATAGTCTGCCTAAGAAGAGTCACATGGAAAGAAAACTCTCTCTCAGGCTTTCACAGAGAGCAAATTGCTCAAGCAATGGCTGTGACTCATCCACATGGCTGACACTGACAAAGGATCTACAAAGTGTGGTACAGGGTTACAGGATAAATCCTGAGGGGACTTGACTGACCTTATCAGATACAAAAGCTACATTTCCTGTTATATAAGTCTTGTTTTATCTTGGTCTTAATAATCCAGCAGAAAAGTATAAAAACGAGGTATATAAAGTAAAGCCATATTAATATGCTGAGCTGTAAAAGGCTCAAGTCAACAACTTCTGTGGATAACCCACTACTATTGTGGACTGCTGGACTGTGTTGGAGTGTTTTTCTGAATTCATGCACCTATAGTATTTAGATGCCAATGGAATACCCATCTCTGACAGGAGTAAACAAAAAAAGGGAGATACAAAAGAAGGACCATTCTGTATTTGTTTATACTGAATAGTTAGGACAGATATGCAGCTACTTTTGCTTAATTCTATGAGAAGAAAGATTGTACTATTTAATAGTGTTTGGACAGGATATCCTGTCTGATTCTTGTACTATGGATAACCACTAAGAAGATAACAATGTAAAATGTATTAATTATTGAAAATGTCCTTTTAAAAAAAATAGAGGAGCAGCAAGGGTGCAGAGGGGGATCGGGGCGGAGCCAGAGGACAGGGCGGGGCTCGAGGGGCGAGGGCTGGAGAGGTGCTAACTGTTAAACTGGCAGCACGCTCTGCCCCCTAGCCTGTGGCCTCTCTGGAGGTGGAGTGGGTCATCCTGGACATGGCGGCGCCCCAGCCTTTCCTCCGGGTCCTGTCGTGTGGTGTCTGCAACTGAGGCCACTTCAGGCAGAGAGGACATGTCTGCAGAAGACAGAGGCACTGAGCCTGTCTCCTAAGCAAATGAGGCTCCAAGGTCTTGCTACATAATTCAGGATATTTTAAACTATGAAACCTCCAGTAACTGTGATCTAAATAAGCCTTTCCTGCCCTCATTGTGAGTGTTGGGTATTTGTCCCAGCAATGAGAGAAGGGTAACTAAAATAGCCCCCTCCTGATCAGTGATGACAGTCAGGCACCGGTAAGTCAAACACCCTCTGCACAAAACCCTCTTAAAGGCCCTGTGCTTTGCCTTGTTCGCTGCTGCCTTGGTCCACTAGACAGCCAGCCGGCTTGCTCCTGTCTCCAATAAATCTTCTCACATCAGAGTGCCTGATCTGGTTGATTGTTAGGGTTCGTACCTAACAGAGAAAAAATGAACATCTTTCTGTCCCTTATAGTGCATTCAGTCTACTGGAATTATGGTGCTGTCAAGCCCACTGGTGCACAGATCCAGCAATCACCCGGCCTTAATCCCAGCATGCTCAGTCCTAGTACTGCACCATGAACAAGTTGTAGGCTCTAGATTCAGCTGTTCCCACAAAGCTGCACGAGGCTTTGGGAGGATATGTGGATACAGACTGTGACAGCAGCCTTTGTGACATCTCCAGGCCCGATCATTGTCAGTGTCAACCGTATGAGAACCCTGAGCAAGAGCCTGCTGGCTGAGCCTGATCTTCCTCCACATCCGTGAGAAATGATCAGGAAGTGATTTTCTTGCTTCAGGCCACTATGTCTGGGGCTAATGTATCTTGCAGCAATCATAACTGGAACAAGAGAGAACAAGCAAGGGCCAAGGCAAGTGATGGCACAAGGAGAAGCTCAGGCAATAGGCCTCGCTCTGGCTTCTTAGCAGACAAATCAGTAGAAGAGCCCATAGCCAACCAGCATCTCCACCCTGCTCTGCATTCTTCCCCAGCCTCCTCCTCCCCCATTTTCTCCTCTTGCTGATGACACCAGTGTCTACCTGGCTGCTGAAAACGGGCATCCGTCTCCCACACTATCTGTGACAGTAGCAGCAACCACGTGTCGGGGACTGTGTACAAGGGATAGTGGAGAAATAGAGTGAATTATTACGTAACGTATTCATCGCAGTAAAAGATGCGTAGCTGTTGGCTCTCCTCAGAATGGGTCCCCTTGCTTTGAGCATATTTATGCCATCGTTCTTGACACTTTACAAAGCAGTTGTAAAAGTGCTCCTCTGTGACATTCTGAGGTATGATAAAAAATGGGGTGAATGCTGCTGCCGAGTGCCATTAGGAAAGCAGCTTTGTGGAAGCATGATGACAGGTCCCTGCCCACTTCACTCCCAGGCCTGGCAACCTCTGGCCCTCCCCCTGCTCTCTCACTGCTGGGACAAAAATACCCAACTCTCACAACTTAAAGGAGAAAAAAGGGTTTTTTTTTTAGCTCATAGTCTGTAGAGCTTTCAGTCCATAGCTGGCCTGCTCAAAGGCAGGGTGGCAAAGCAGGGGGGGCATCACAGAGTCTATGGCAGGGAAAACAGAAAGCACCAGCAGAAAGCAGCAGCCTGCGTCCCTTCTCTCCCTTTAGACTCCATCCAAGCCTATGCACCGGTGCAGCCAACACACAGGGTAGAGTTTTCTCTATCCACACCCAGAGCTATGCTAAGAGGCTTCAGTCAGCTCTCACATACTCAGTGGCAGTGTAATGCCCTAAGCCAGCATCACACACCTGGGATCCAATCCCCTCCCCAGCGCTCCGTCTCCGAGCACATGGGGCTTTGAGGGAATGTTTAGATGCAAACTGCAACACGCCCGCCACCCATGCAAGGTAGAAGTTTTACCACAGCAGCTCAACTAAAGACACCCACATAAAAGGGCTTTCAGAACTGCTACAGGAAGTAGAAAGAACTAGATAAGTACATTCAAAGGGAGGGGAGGATTATAAGGGGGAGCATTGGCCATCTTTTTTTTTTTTTGGCAATGTCTTGTACTGTGATAATTTTTAAAGTTTATCTGTTAAACTGAGCAATAGATTTGATGACAAAAATACATAATATAGGAGCCAGTGAGATAGCTCAGCAGTCTAAAGCACCTGCTTAGGCAAACCTAGGCAGACACGGGGGACCACAGCACATGTCACACTAGCCCCGCTCTCAGGGTGCGCTGAACAGGCCAAAAGAAAAAAAGTAACATAACAACCATTGCTAATTTGCTATTCTTGTTTTGAAAATCTGTATCATATTATTACTCTGTTTCTGTCTTTGTTTTTTGCTATTTGTTTTGATTTTACTCTTTAAAATAAAATAAAACCAAATTATAAAAAAATAAAGTTGAAATACTCCTCATAATTTTCTCATCGTGCTTCATACTGTCGATTCCCAGATAAGGGGCTGACAAGTATAGGTGCTCCCTAAAATCATTTGCATGGATAGAATAAACAAAGAGTAGACTGGGAGTGCGCGGGATTAGCCCAAAACGCAGTTGGCACGGAGTGGCTCTTGACGAGTATGTAAAGAACCCTGCTTCGTTTGTTCAGAGAGCGAGGCGATCAGTGAGTGAGGTGAGTGGATGCCCCAGACGGGCAGCTCAGCTCTGGCAGTAGGCTAGGCTGACGGACAGCCAGCGAGGCCAGGAGCAGGAGCCTAGAGAGCCCTCAGGGCAACAGTTCTAAGGCCTCTCTGGCTTCCTGCCGCAATGGCACTCCCAGTGGAGGGCCCTTCCGCTCAGCTCTTACCCTGCCCTCCCTCACAGGGTCTGTAGTAGGAAAGGAAGCTGCTGGGGAAAGCCCTGCACTGCCACCGGGGAATTGCTGGCGAATGGCTGTCCTGTCTCCTGCTGGCTGGCCCACAGGATAAGCATCACGCGGACGAATGGTTCCTGTCACCTTTGGTCCCACGCTACGGTTTATCGTAAGCATTTCTCTTTGGGCCAACAAACAGTTCTAGGAATCAGGCAGAACATTAAATTCTTAGGCTGGAAAAAACCTGCAGGGGCCAACAATCCTAACTCCTTCCAGTGGCTGAATGTCCCCCAAACACCTCCTCTGTCATTCAGTGTCTTCAGTACATTGTTCACAGTTACTTCAGGCACTTTTTCTGGGATTTTCTCAAAGGAATTCACCCACAACTGGCAACCTTTTCCACTCCATCCAATCTACTTCAGTTCATTTTCTGACTGTCTGCGAGAGTGGGCGCTGCAGAGAATAATGCGGAGTGCTTGCAGCCGCAGGGAAGCGCACAGGGAAGGCGGGGACAGCCCGGCAACCCACGCTAGGCCCAGACCCTGGCTCCAGCAGGGCCAAGCCCACGACGGGGCTGGTGGCCTAACCTTCCTGAGACTCAGTTGTCTGTCGGGTGATGTGACCACCAACCAGCTTCCTCCTACAGCCTTTCGTTTTACTTTTGTTATGAATTTAGATCAACAAATGCATCTAAAGTCTGTAGAATTTTGCTTGGCATGTAGAAAGAAATTACTCTCTATTGTTACTTTTTCAACCCTTTTGGAGATTCAGGCAAGAACTCGCCACAAGCAGCAGTACCAGGTGATCTTTATGTCAACTTCATAGATCAAGATGCATAGCTGCATCTTGCTATGCAGCTCAGATTCATAGTGATCCTCCTGTTTCAGTCTCCCCACTGTTGGGATTACACAAATATGCGACCATGCCCAGTTCTGGGAATTGAACCTGGATCTTTGCACTTGCCAGGCAGGAACTTAGACTGCTGAGTTCTCTCCTCAGCCCTGGGATAACTCACTGGTGTCATGAGCTTGGCTTCTCAGCTACTATGACAAGCACAGCTTTGTCCCAACACGCCCTCTGCCGCAATGATTTTGCCTTGGAGTCAGCCAGCCAAGGACTGAATCCTCTGGAAGCGTAAGTCAGAATGAGGCCCTGCTCCTTTGAAGTTCTGGAATCAAGAGCTCTGTCCCAGTGACAGGAAAGCTGTAGTCATAAACAGCATCATGATAAGTCTTTCTTCACAGATGTGCACACACAAGAGAATGCTTCTTACCTTTTATCTCATTGAAGAAAATGTAATAGAATTTTTATTTTAGACAGACCTTTGACCTTTATTGTAGTGACTGGCATGCTTAGACTTTTTCATCCTCTCCTGCTTTCCCTTTCCAGCCTTCCTTTCCTATGGATGCCTTTATTTCTGTTCCTTTTTCTGAGACAGGGTCTTACTATGTAGCCCAGGCTGGTTTCAAACTCACAATGATCCTCCCCAGCTTCAGTCTCCTGAGAGCTGGGATTACAGGGGTGTGCCATCATGCCCGGCAAGAAAATATAAGCATGAAAAATGATAAAGGTGATAATTTACTTGAGAGAACCTTAGAGTTGACCTAAATAAAAATCCATCATTTTGGAGAGGAAAAAAGAGATAATGCATTAGTCAGTTTTGAGTACTGTAACAAAGTTTCCAAGACAAACAGTTTAAGAGTAAAAGGGTTACTGTGGCTCACTATTTTGAGAGAGTTCAGTCTGTGGTCTCCTGGCCCCTCTGCTTCTGGAATACTCAGAATGTTAGAAGGTGCTTATCTGGACACATAATAAGTGCTCAATAAATATGTCAAATTAATCAGCATTGAGGAGGTATTCTATGTTTTGATGCTTTCTAGGGTGTGGGGAAGCAGAGAACGAATGTGGCTGAACAAAGCTGCCTGACTTGTGGCTGAGAGGAGCCGGGGAGAGCGAGAGGCTGTGCTGACGGGCTTTGTCCTTCGTCTGCTGCTGTCCCCTCTGGGCCCTCCCCATGGTGAGTGTTGCTACCCACATAGAGGCTGGGCCTGCTCCCTTGGTTTGCTGCCCAGCCTACTAATCACCCCTGGGGATGCCCTCCCAGGCACCCCTGGGGATGGCCTCCCAGGCACCCCTGGAAGTGCACTGTACTCACTTCCTAGGAATTTCTCAAATTCACAATCAAGATTAACAGTCACAGACAGGTGCCCCAAATCGCAACTAACTGCACAACACAGGTCACACTGCTAACACACAAGTCACACTAACAAGCACAATCAGGACCAGATCCTTGCTGTTCCAGCTCCCCACATCATGTCTGTTTCTCTGCACTGTGAGCAGACATCTACAAGCAAATTCATGCACCCATAGCAGAGAACACAGGAGCATCCCATTGTAAATGAGAAGCAGGTCAGAGGTGGAGCACTTGCTTAGCACACAGAGGCCCCGGGCTCCACCCCAGCACTACTAACCTCCAAAGAAAGAAAGAAAAATCCCATTAAGAGTCTCTTTTCTGGGCCAGGGAGATGGCTCAGTGGAATAAGCACTTCCCTGGCAAGTGCAAGGGCCTGAGTTCAATCCCTGGTTCTGAAAAAAAAAAAAAAAAAGAGTCTTTTTTCTTCTTTCCTCAGTGATGGTAGGGCCTTACAATAAGGTGCTGTCTGTCCTCTAGGGCCCCAGAATTTTGATTTACTTGGAGAAGAAAAGGCTTGAGCTTTCTTAGGAAACCCAGGCCCGCTCGTGACATCCATTAGCCACATGAACACCCTGCACCTCAGGTTCGATATTTGTCTGTTGATATTGACTAAAATCTCATTTAAACCCTCACACACATTTCCAGGAGCACATCTGTATTTTAACTGCTTTTATAGGGCGGGAAAGTGCACCTTGGGATCGCTTAAAACTGGTGACTGATGACAAGAACCCGTGGGATGTTTGGACAGCGCTTATCTGGATGCACAGTAAGTGTCCAATGAGCACATCAAGTCAGTCTTCATGGAGGGGCGTTTGATATTGGATTCATTCTCCGGAAGCAAAACACAGAATGCTTATCTATTCGTTTATTCAGGCAGTCAAGCAGTATGTGCTGGGTCTTCACAGGTTTGGCTCAGAGCTAAGCACAGAGGAGACAGGCTGGAGGCTAAGTCCAAAGCCTCACTAGGTTTATAACACTTGTGTGGAAACAAGGCTGTGGCTTGAACAGTCAATTGGTGATGTGGATATTCATAACAGGAGGAGGCCCAGTGCAGAGTAAGGCTGCTGTGGAGGAGTACAGGACGGAAACACAAGCTGGGCTGAGGAGCACACATGGAGCAGGGTAGACAGCAGGTTTCTATTTGTCAGGATTTTGAAGGCTAAATTCTAGAACAGAGAAGCCAGTGTGGCCCCCTTGCTGGCAAGGGCCATCTTCCTGGCTGCAAGCGGTACTACGGTGCCTCCCTTTCTGCAAAAGCTTCAGTCCCATTGTCCCACCCCACACTCCCAGCTAAGCCTAGGGACCTCCCCAAAGCTCCACCTCCAAATACTGTCATGGGGAGCCAGATTTCAGTTCATGGACTTGGGGGGAGATAAGTGTCTTTAATGATGCTCATGGGCCATGGGGGCTGGGAGGAAGAGCCAAAGCCATGAGGGTGTCCTGCACAGGGCATGCACACCACACCTCTCACCACTACTGCTTGACCACCTGGAGGCAGAAATGCCTGCATGAGTGCAGAGAGCAGACCTGTGCTTTCTTCCTGGCAAGTACGACAGTGCTGGAGCAAGAGCTAAGGGCTCTGGGTGGTGCTTCTCTGTAGAATCCACGAAACAGAAGTTTAGGAGAGCTCGCAGGGCAACTTCCAAAGCTGACCTGCAGAGAAGACAGTCACTGGGGACCATCTAGGG